>JARACY010000900.1:0-71933 GCA_029255725.1 Scrobipalpa atriplicella
CCTATAAATATAAAATACAAACGTAGTATAACTAATTAAACTACCGAGTTCTTGTTATGTAGAGTCAGTCACGTATTTTAAGTTACAAATATGTATAGATTTACAGTATGAAATTAGGACTTTTAGTGGTACACCCCGGGCAACGGCAACACAGGCTTGCCTGTGGATAAGTCCGGCTGATTGATCCCAACAAAGCGGTGGTAGGCTCCGCAAGGGGCCTCCTGGCTCGTGACCACCCTCTCAACGGAGTCCGGCGCCAAACAGCTTGCTGTGTTCCGTCGGTGCGTGAGACTACCAGTGCCTTAACAGGCGTCTTCTGGGTTAGCTCGCTCCATCGTCGACTCTGTCACGGTCATCGCTGACCTTTGTGTCTAGAGTCAAGAGCTAACCCATTCCAAGTAAAAAAGAAAAAACTGTTCCAGTTCCAAGTTTGCCTTGACTAGACTGTCGGTATTTAGCTGCATTGCTTCCTTCAGTCCTTAGCTCTCGAGGTACCATTACGGCATTACTATACTAACTAGTAGCACTGCGGTTTGTACTAGGATATTCTGGATTTTACATTCTTCTTCTTATCGAGGTTTAATTTTTCAAATTGTTTTTAAACATGGTTTGCGTAACGACCACCATCACAGACAGTGACCGGGACCGACGAAGCATGGAATCCTTTTTCTTTTTTGGACAATCAGGAGATAGAGCCTGCAATGTCCTAACCAAACTAAAGAAAATCTCACTAGGAAGTTATTTGAAAGTTGATTATGTACCCTCTGGTAAAAGATGCATTTTGCACCTGTCAGCGTTCCCTGGACATTGCACACTGCACAGTAGCTTTTACCTAAATAAATTCAATTATTATTTATCGTATGGCATTATTTGCTGCGAGGATTGTGTAGCAGCGAGTTGTGTTGTCCTCTAGTAGCACCCGGGGTCAAGTGTAGATTTTTTTAAGGTAGTTCCTACGGACTTGGAGCAACATCGACCTGTAACGAGGAACAGCTTAACAGTGACCGGGACCGACGGCTTAACGTGCCCTCCGAAGCACGGAATCCGTTATCCGCTTGTCAAACAATTAGGTGAATACAGCCTGCATTGTCCTAACCAAACTGGGGAAAATCGCACAAAGCGATAAATTGACAAATATCAACTTTTTGTTTCCTCCCACCTGGGAATCGAACCCAGGACCTCCGGATCGGAAGCCCATGGCTCAGCCATCAGACCACGGAGGCAGTTGATTTAATTTATTTTTATGATTTCTATTTGATTACTCTCAACCACTAAAAGGATCTCATTCTTACCTATAAGAACGACCTAATAAGAAGCACAAACAAACACTTCTGCATAATTATTATCTAAGTACTACATGGAAACAATAAGACTACAAAGTTAAGCTCCCCAGCTTGTATATGTGCGAGTCTGTATAATCCATAATCCTTTGTTGTTAAAGGTTTAATAAGAGACAAATTCGAGAGTGCCTTCCGGTGCTTAACACAAGGAAAGCCATTAAGGTAAAAGAGTTTGACCGTTTCGCGTCTTAATTCTTTATTATTAATTTATATGCCAGGATGCCTATGTTTATGTAGGCAATTATTTTAATGAACACGAAGAGCTAAAATTACAATTAAAAATAAATTGTTTACTCAAAACCATGTTCATCTTTTGATAGACAATCTACGGGGTGTAATGGACAGCGTACTAGAAACTTTTTTTTTTTTTACTTTACCATACAAAATTTCCACCCCGATCAGACAATTTCTATGGGAAATCAAAAAAATAAAATCATTTCCTAAAAGAATTTTCCGGTGAAAATTGTTCGGTTTTGTTGACTGAGGAACCTCTACCCGTTTCTTGTATACGCTATCCCTTTATCCGGTAAAATTAAATGCAGATATTTCGTTGGGAAGTTGATTCCTCTTTCATGCAGTTGCTACTGAAACCGCGGGACAGGATGCTATAAGCTACAATTAAGATATGGAACACA
The DNA here is from genome assembly GCA_029255725.1 of Scrobipalpa atriplicella. NCBI lineage: Eukaryota > Metazoa > Arthropoda > Insecta > Lepidoptera > Gelechiidae > Scrobipalpa > Scrobipalpa atriplicella. The sequence continues at coordinate 1,976 of JARACY010000900.1, forward strand.
CAGTGTGTATATTTATTTCACTCACCACAGATAACGAAAGCGGGACGGCTTGATGAAGGCAATATGGGATTTTAAGTGAGCTATCAAACTGAATGGAAGTGCCAGTAGTGGCTGGGTGGCGCATGGCGCATGCGGCGTGCTTACCAACTCTGGTAGAGACGTGAGTATCTCTTGCATAACACTTGCGCTCGTTTTACACTTACTAAAATAACTGGCTTTCTGGACCGCGGTTTCACCCGAGGTTATATGAGTGTTCAAATGGGAATGAATTACTTTCTGGATTGAAACATGTAAATATAAGAACCAAAAATTTCGCCCAGGAGGGATTTGGACCCACGACCATCGGCGAATCGTGCCGCTGCTCTAAACCAACTGAGCTACTGTGCATTCAAATGCTCCGGCGAAATTAGTGGTTCCCATTCATGCGTCGTAAGTGAACGCTACTTTCTGGATTGAGTTATTCTCCAGAGGTAAAAAGTAACCTATGTCCACTTCGATTATACCATTTAAGTATCACCCTGCCAAATTAATTGTTTTTTTTAATTTATCAAAATTTGTTAAGCGGCTTGCTCGTGAAAGAGAAACAAACAAACAAACAGACAGACAGACAGTTTATTATAGTAGGAAGGATAAACAGACGTCATATCGGTATTGCTGACGACTCGCAATTTTGCATGCTACATGATGACTTAAATAAAATACTTATGATTATGACGTAATCTTGCTATCGTGACTGCAAATTTAAATTTTACAATTTTGTTTCTGACCACAATTTTGCCCGCGGCGGCGGCGCCAAGAGTTTTCCTGGGAAAATAAGCTATTTTCCTGCGTTCAAAAATATTTTTGGTTTCTGGGCCGCGATTTCTCCCGTGGCTTATGTACCTACCTAAGTTATGTATCACTTCATGAAATTGTGAATTTTCAGAACCTCATCTTTTAAGTCCTATAAACATAATATGGAGGTATACATGCGATTGTCAGCACTTGGTGAAACTCCATTGTGATGGTATTAGGTAATTGTGATAGAAACACCTTGTACTTGTTTCACTTAATTTATTTACCTTACCTTCTTATTAACACTTTATCTATTTAGACAATGTAATTCGAAACGCTGTAAGATTTAAGGCTGATATTACTTTAAACTGTCGTCCAGTAAAAATGTTCCGCTTAGCCTGAAATCTCGGCCCCATGAATATCATCTCTACATCTTTTGACGGGAATAAATGAAACTGGCACGAAGGTACAATGTAATAAAACCCGCCACTCATGGGAAGGAACAACTTCCCTTTGTTAATGCTATTGATCCCTTTGTGCCGGTCCTCTAACATTTTCCGGCTTCCGTAGATACCAATATTTAATGGAGAAAGTTTTATTCACGAAAAAATCTGAATTCTTTTTTCATTTTCACCCAAAAAATGGGAGATCTTCCGGCATTTTTTTGTGTCGCATATGCGATGCCTTGAAAATATTAATTTGTACATAAATAAACTTATTTATTAAAAAAAAAATACTAATACGCTAAATTACTTGTATTTAATTAACTACTTATGAAAATAGCAAAATAATTTCTGAGTCGAGAAATGAAATTAGAAATATAAAGCCTGCATTGCTAACAGAACTGCCAACTCATTGGTGGTGGGCCGAACACAAACTAGAATAAACTCCGACCGCACTAATAGAAATTCCTGAACACGGCATTTTTCAGTCACGCAACGTTTCGACAGGCGATGGCAATAACGCGACGGTTTATTACCGCCATTTTGTTTTACACCCGATGTGTTGTTACCGAGCTGTCATACGCGTTGTGACGTGACGTGACTTCACCGACTTCATAGCCGCAAATACTTCTCTAGATTTTTGGGACACACTCGGGCTCAGGTTGGTTTTCTACTAATATGACGTTGAACTGTTTAAACAAGATAAACGCCTGTCGGCCGCGCGACGGTTTATTACCGCCATTTTGTTGTTACACCCAACGTGTTGTTACCGAGCTGTCAAACACGACGTGACGTGAATACTTCGCTAGATTTTTGGGAGTAACACTCAGACACTAGGTGTTTTAGTCTAATTTGACCTCTCTCAACAAGATATCACTCAATGTCGACAGGCAATGGTAATAACGCCTGTCGGCCGCGCGACGGTGTGTTACCGCCATTTTGTTGTTACACCCGATGTGTTGTTACCGAGCTATCAAACGCGTTGTGATGTGACTTCAGTGACTTTATAACTACAAAATACTTTACTATGCTTTTTATTCAAGTTTCTGAGAGGAAGTTTTTAAACTATTTTGACCTCTCTAAACTAAACAAGATAATAATATCGATCAGTTTCGATAGGCAATGGTAATAGCCCCTGTCGGTCACTGGCTTCACTGACTTTATAACTTAAAATACTTCGCAGGGATTTCACTTGGACAGCATTGGAAAAAACACTGGGTATTGAGCCCAATGACAAGAACATGGTATTTTTCAGTAACGCTACATTTGCACAGGCATTGGCAGTAACATTCGTCTGCCCTGCGGCGATGTTTTATTGACAGGTTATTACCATGTCGTTTCTGAAAAATGCCGTGTTGTTTTCATCTGGATGATGGATATTTCATTGTATGATACTAGATTTATCAATTTGACACACCAGACAAGAAGGATGTTTTGAACACAAGCAGATTTCGATGTCTCCACTAATTTGAAAATCCTTCGTTCTACGTAAGTATTTAGTAGGTGGGTGTCAAGTTTGAATTGGTGCGAATTGAATATGGTGTGTTATCTGTAAGACATCTGGTATTATTCAAGCTTGAATTAATCAACCATGGGTAAAGTCAAGTTTTGTATCACCACCGTAGGAGCAAGGTCGCATCGCAATGTCTTGTCATGCTCTTCTTTAGAATATGCCCATGCCTACAATAATATTATAATAGTAATCTTTAATTTGTGTGTACGTAAGTGTCGTTTCAACATTTTACTGGTTGTCAGTAAACACGTCAAACGGTCATTTACATACTCCCTCCCTCCCTCCCCCCTTTCCTCCCTTCAAGCCTCTCGAGTCGAGTTACATAAAATGCACGTAAACTTTATGACTTCATAACTCTGACTCTCAGCTTATATTATATTTCTTGTTCCACTGCTGTCTACAATCGTCGCCTTAAAATATTATTGTCTCCGTCACAATTCTTCGTTCACAATAAAATTAAAAAGTCCGTTCCCTCTTTAATGGCGTTTCCATTTGTGACAGTGTAAAAGACGATTGTTAAAGCTGTCTTGATTGAAAGATGTTTATTTTCCTAAGGACTGCTCTACTTCTCGGACGAGACATTAAATTAAATTTTCTAATAAACGATCCAACGAAATAAAAGTCAAATCATCGTTTTTAATAAAAACACGTAGGCAGTATAATCTAGTTTCTAGGCTCCATTTATTTTGTTTTGACGTTTTCACCGATTGTAGCTATACATCGATAACGCAATAAATTCGGCTGCAGCGCGATAAATTCGGTTGGCGTTCAGTGTCCGATGTCGATCCAATTCATATAAATAAAAGCCTTTTCTGTCATGAGGGCCGAATAAAAAACGCAGCGAGGGTCCGAGAGACGTGACCACGATCCTCCCTAAATCAATTCCCTTCGGCGCTTGTAAGCTTTCAGTCAGCAGACCCGCCATCGTACATGTAGCTGCCAACTGCCAGTCCTTTCCACACGACAGAACACGCGACCACTGGCTCACCACTCCTATACATTGAATCCTACTTTAACTGTTTCCGAAGAGAACATCTTCCAGTCACAGCAATGTAGGAGTAATTTCTGAACGCAGCAATCCCTACGGGTCCGGCGAGCGGTAGATTATTTGATATGTTCTCAATGAAGTAACTCGATCCGTGTCAATTGTTGCGAATTGATCGCGTTCCTTCCCTCGGTCCGGTCGTGTAAAGTTCTTAATGGGGAAGGTCTCTCCAACTATTGTGTCTCAATATCGAGAGCTCTATCTATAAAAAAGCAACTACTACATCAGCTATTAGGGAGCGAGTGAGCGGCCGTTTCTAAAGTGTTTGTGGAATAGTTTTCTTTATTTTATCAATTTATTTTTACATCGAATTATAAACGAATTTGAAACGAATGAAAAGATAGTATGAGTAGGTATGATATTATGATACGAAGACGCATCGATAACTGCCAATGTACACACGAGTCGGGGCGTCGCGTCGCCGAGCCATCATTATCTTTGATAAATGACTCTATCGCGCGGCTCGGCGCCTAATGCACCCAATTTGGGGACTTATGATATTTACATTCCACTTGAAATTGGTGTCTAATCGATAGAGCAGAGCAGGCGGGGCGGTGCGCAGCGGAGTAAATGAATATTTGATCGGTCGGCACCGCACTTCTGTTTATTTTCCTCCCCGGCCTTTCACCAGGATATTCGGAACAACGGGGCTGTTAAATACTTCAGTAGCTGACACAACTTTATGCCAATTTTGCTATCTTAAAACGATGTCGTAAACTCTTCGCCGGAATATAAGAAACTAGACACGATTTATTGAACAATACCGTGACACTGAAGAAGAAAAATGATATCGTAAATACATCCATGTAAGGAAAATAGGGCTAGTAAGCAAAATCCTTCTTACCTGGCGTATCGATGGGGTAGTTCCAAGTGCCAGGGCCCTAGCTGATGCTGGTTTTTTTGTGGTTCTTTTATCTTGACTCGTAGTGTCTTCTATAGTGGCTGATAGATTAGTTGTTTGATATCACTCGCGACGGTGATGTATTAATTTTAGGCTGTTTTAGCATAAAAGTCGGACTAGAGCGAAGCGACGCTGGTCCAACCGATTTCGAATGTGTGGTTCTATCAACTGTCATTTTGGTTTTGACAGAAGGCGCGACGTTCCGATATACGCAAATGGGTTCGAAGAACTCTGCTTAGCCAATAATAAGGAAAGTAAAGAATTAATTAAATTTGGACAGTTTGTGAAAGTTGCATTGTGCTTACACATCATTCAAAGTACGGAACATGCCGCCGACCTTAAAATATACATATATTTTAATTGAAACTTAAATAAAATATTACCCTAACCTATTAAATAAGAAATAAATTGAAAGGCCTATTCAAGAGGCAAGGGACAGACCTTAACGACAGGCCGTTTAAGAAGCGAGTTACCAATGCGTACAGTAACTACACGAGTAACACCGTCTGCACCTGGGTGCAACTGATGCACGCGAGCCAGGCGCCAATGCAGTGGTGGCAGTGAACTATCCACTAACACAACTACAGAACCCTCACGAAGGGGTGTAGGAGTGTCATCGCGAAACCATTTACTTCTTTGTTGAAGTTGATGGAGGTAATCCACGCTCCACCGTTTCCAAAAGTGTTGAACAGCTTGTTGCAAGACTTGCCAACGAACGAGGCGACTAGGATTGTCGTCAGTAAAATTAAATTCTGGCAAAGAAGTCAATGGTTCCCCGATCAAGAAATGTCCGGGTGTAATAGGTAATGGATCCGCAGGGTCATTACTTTGTGCAAAGAGCGGTCTTGAGTTGAGAACTGCCTCGATTTGACACAGAAGTGTGTTGAATTCATCGTAAGATAAGGTAAGTTGACCTATAACGCGATAAAGATGCGTTTTCATGCTTTTAACAGCTGCTTCAAAGATACCACCGAAATGCGACGCGTAAGGCGGGTTAAAATGCCAAGTTATGCCTAAATTTGTGCATTGATTGGATATGATATTTTGATTATCTTCGTTGCGTAAGAAGTTATAAAGTTCAGTAAGATAATTATTGCATCCAACAAAGTTTCGACCGTTGTCTGAGTAAATGTCAGTACATAGTCCGCGTCGCGATATGAATCGACGTACAGCATTCAAAAAAGAATCAGTTGAAAGATCTGGCACTAATTCTAAATGCGTGGCTTTCGTGGACATGCACACCAAAACGCACACGTAGGCCTTGATGGTTTTCGCGTTACGAAATTTAGTCGATTTCATGTAAAAATGTCCAGCAAAATCTACCGAAACGTGAAGAAACGGACGAAGAGCTTGCACTCTAGCATACGGAAGTGAAGCCATAGATGGCTGTGGAGCAACCGGTCGCGTACGGAAACAGCGAACGCATCTGCAAGTGCGCATACGTACTGCATCACGAGCGCTAAGAATCCAGTATGTCTGTGCAATTAAAAATTGCAATGTTTGCGGACCGACATGTAAGTTTGTTATATGAAAATGATCGATTAACATATTTGTAAAATGATGTCTTTTTGGTAAAAGAATCTGATGCTTTGCATCGTAAGGAACGTTAGCTCGATTTATTCTGCCGCCGACCCTGAGAATTCCGGCGTCATCAAGGAAAGGTTTGAGCCTTCTTAGACGTTTGGTACATATATCATCATTTTTAATGCGTGATATATCCTCAGCAAAATGTTCTTGTTGAATAATATTGATAACCCGTTTTAGAGCAAACTTTGTTTCGTGGACTGTAATATGTGGAGAATCGTATGTCTTAGATTTACGACATTTATGGTAAAATCGGAAAATTAATGAAATAATCCGCAACATTTTTGGCAACGACGAAAATCGTTCGAAAAACTGTTCTGAACTATTGTCAGGTTGAGATTGTCCGGTCAAGAGAACTTGTTTTTTCCGTTCCTCATTCGTAGGTAGAATATCGTTATCGATAGTCGATACCGGCCATTCATTTTGAGGTTTGCGAAGCCAATGTGGGCCATTAAACCACTGTTCTTGATTCAGTTCTGATGGTAAAACACCACGAGACGCAACGTCCGCAGGGTTGTCAGCAGAACACACATGATGCCATTGAGAGGCGGGCACGCGGTTTGTAATCTCGGTAATACGGTTTGAGACGAAGGTACGCCACTCATAAGGAGGTGAGCGCAACCAAGCGAGCGTGACTGAAGAATCACACCATGCAAATACTTTGTCAAGCGTTAAAACTTTGCTGTACGCGTTAATGATTTTTTGTATGAGCTTAGAGAGGAGCAATGCCCCACAGAGCTCTAGTCTTGGTAAGGTAAGACGTTTTAAAGGCGCAACCTTGGTCTTCCCCAGTAAAAGATGAGTTAATATATCACCATTCGACTCAACGACACGTATGTATACGCAAGCCGAAAATGCCTTTTCCGATGCATCTGAAAACCCGTGCAACTGTACTTCTTCAGTACGAGGAAGTACATGGCGAGGTAATTTTATGTTTTGTAATTTAGATAATTCGGAGACGAATCGGAACCAGAGATCACGAATACCTTCAGGAGGACTTTCATCCCAATCCGTACCAGCAACCCATAAAAGTTGGATCAAATGCTTGACAAACAAAGTTATAGGACTCAGAAAACCCAAGGGGTCGTAAATTTTAGAAATTTCCGCCAGCATAATGCGTTTCGTGCAGCCTTGAACAGGCGTTTCTGTCTGGTAAGTAAAAGTATCCGTTTTTGGATTCCACTTCAAGCCTAAAACTTTGACTGAAGTATCATTGTCAAGTGCTGATAAAATATGAGCATCATCGTTTGAAGAATCATCATTGTTTAATGAGGATAAAAAATCTGAATTATTGCTTGTCCATTTGCGAAGTTCAAAAGTACCTGCTTTGCAGATTGCTGTAAGCTCTCTTTGAAGAGTAAGAGCGTTTTCGATGGAATCGGTCCCAGTAACAATGTCGTCAACGAAGACATCATTGAGAAGCACTTGCGAAGCAAGTGGAAAAGAGGCTGCTTCATCAATAGCCAATTGACGAAGCGTACGAAGCGCTAAGAAAGGCGCTGACGCCACACCGAAACTGACGGTAGTAAAACGAAACTCCTGAACAGGATCAAGAGGGGAGAATCGCCAAAGGATTCGTTGAAAATCACGATGTTCTAGACAAAGATCTATAAAACGATACATCATTTTAATGTCGCTTGTAAAAACGATTTTGTGAAGTCGAAATTTTAAAAGTACTTCTGTAATATCTTGGTGTAATTTCTCACCCGTGAGCAAGTTGTCGTTCAATGAACGACCCGACGTAGTCTTGCAAGAAAAATCGCCAACCATTCTAACTTTAGTAGTAACGGCTTGTTTTCTTACCACGCAGTGATGAGGCGTGTAATAAGAAGGTTTATCACTGTTCGTAATTGGTACAGGTTCCATATGGCCCAAGTCCAAATATTCTTGGATAATTTTGCTGTATTCAACTTGTAAAGCAGGGTTCTGTGAAAGTCTTCTCTCTAGTTTGTATAAACGTGAGAGAGCAATGTCGCGAGATTCACCCAAAGGTGGTGCATTCTTCTTAAATGGAAGGGAAACAATGTACTTTCCGTTATCCGCGCGTTTATGAGTTTTCACGAAAATGGACTCACAAAGAGCTTCATCGTTAGTCAAGGTCCTTTTTTCTTCAGGTATTGACTCGATATCCCAAAATCTTTGTATAGTTTTATTTAATTGGCAAGTAGTTATATTCATACACACTTGCGGTGTGATAAGACTATGATGTATTCCACCGTTGAGCAAATAACCAAATATGCTATTAATTGCCATAGGTGTACCCTCTGGGCCTTTGATATTATCGTTTCCGATAATTTCCGTAATATAATCTGATCCCAAAAGAAGTTCAACGGGGCGCGCAGAACGTAATTCTGGGTCCGCTAAATGAAGATCTTTAAGATGAGAAAGATTCTGAATAGATTCAGGAACATTCGGTAAATAGCTCGATAGTTTAGGCATAATAAGAGCTTCGACAAAAAGTTTAGGTTCCGGTTTGTCGCGAGGCGTAACTTCGCAGAAGGTAGACCCATGTGATTGTTCAACTTTATCGCAAATACCAGCAATAGAGTCTTTGTCTTTGCTATGGAAGCGCGATAGTCCAAGACGCTGAACACAAGATTCAGAAATAAGTGTGACCATAGAACACGGGTCCACAATGGCTCGTATTAAACGCGGTACGTATGGTCCTAACTTCATAGGTCGAACATTTACCAATGCAGTGCTCAAAAGAACCGTACAATCCTTCTTTCGCATAGGTTTAGAAACACCAAGTACTGGTGGAAAAGATGAAATCTTCGCTTCCGAGCGTAACTCGGGGAAATTTTCCGCTTCAGAGTGTATTTCCGGGGAATTATCCGCTACAGAGTGTAACTCCGGGAGAATATCCGCAACAGAGTGTAACTCCGGGGAAGTGTCCGTGGCGGAGTGATACTCCTGAGAAGAACGTGTACACATAACAGTCACGTTGTGTACGGCCACATTTTCATGTAATGAAGAATGATGACGCTGAGAACACGTACGACAGTTATGACGTGATTTGCAATCCTTTGTTTCATGACCCAGGCACAAGCAATTACCACATACTTTATTTTCCGAGACGAATTTTTTACGCTCTAATAAAGTCAATTTTTGAAATATGTCGCATTTATTCAAGTGATGAGAATTATCCTGGCAATAAGCGCATTTAAAATGCTTGAAATATTCAGCCCTAGTAGTAGCGTGAACACTCATGGTACGAGGAAATCGATGAGTCATCAGCTCATTCGTACGATTAGAATACACATCCGAATGCGATCGCGATAATGCATTGCGCGCGATTTGCGCTTGCCGTGAGGATGGCCCGGGCGCCGTGTTAGGTCCAGACATAGCGGCGCCGGCGACTGCAACGGAACGCGCTGTCGCTGACATCACTTCTAATGCCGCTAATTCCTTTTCCAAAAAATTAAGTAATTCCGACAATTCCGGAATTTCATTAGATGATTTTAGAGATAATTCAAACCGTTTTCTAATATTCGGTGTAATTTTTCGCAAAAGAATGTTCAAAAGAATAAAACTCCATTCAGAAACTGGAATATCTAAAGCCGTTAACGCACTTAAATTTTCCATGTAAACATTCATGATGTTTCGTAGACTACGTTCTATGTTTTTATCCGACATAGGCTCCATGTCTAAGATATTATCCAAATGTTTGGTTGCAATAACTCGTTTGTTTTGATAACGGGTTAGTAAAATTTGTATCGCATTCTCATAATTACTGTCGGTAACCGGAAGTGTTTTTAATAAGTTAAATGCGACATATTTCAAAAATTGACTTTATTAGAGCGTAAAAAATTCGTCTCGGAAAATAAAGTATGTGGTAATTGCTTGTGCCTGGGTCATGAAACAAAGGATTGCAAATCACGTCATAACTGTCGTACGTGTTCTCAGCGTCATCATTCTTCATTACATGAAAATGTGGCCGTACACAACGTGACTGTAGCAATGTGCGTTACAGTGTTGCGACATGTTGAGATCGGACACGCTTTGTTTACGTTGTTCCTTAAGAGACTCCAAGACTACTTGAACCTCAAAATATAATTTGTCAAAATCATTACGAAACTTGAGTTGTTCGTCTTTATTTTCTTTATCGAACTTTTCTTGTTTTGCCAAAAGTTTTTCAATTTTTAATTGAGCTTGAAAGAATGACTTTTTGATCGTAGCTAATTCTTTTGCCCGTACTCGAAATTCGGATTCATTACCCTTACAATTTACCATAAGCTGCAAGCTATTAAGGGCTAGTTCGCGTTCGAAACCTAATTGTTCCAATTCCATTGTTATGTATATTAATTAAATAATACCTATGTGAATGTGAGGTTTGTGTACACTTCCACGTTATGTTAAAAATAAATAAATAAATAAATAAATACAATAAGATAAACAGATTCACTCCTCTATCCCTAAGGGTTTAGGCTGAGTGTTAATGAATAAAGAAATAAAATGTTGCTACGTCGCGAGTGATGAGTTTTGATGGCTACTTCAGATGTATCTGCCTAAAGTCCCTTTTGCTGGCTTCTACAGCATGCCCGGGATGAAGGGCAGCTGGAACACTCTAAGTTTTTTTATCGCTCCCAGTCCAGCATGGAAGAAAAATAATTTGGGTGGATTTTGTACGTAATACAAAACCGCTAAATAGTGAATTTTACACGAAATGCAAAATCGCTTGGGTGAGTTTTAAGAAACTACTAAAATTGGTTCACTGCACGTAATGCAAAACCGCTATAAATGAAATAAGATAAGTAGGTCAACGGTAGAACGGACTTTGAACTCTTTGTCGGTTGGCATCGGCCGCGTGGCTCGTAAGAAATTTTGTGAAATGAAGTCTTTGAAATCAACTTATTTCGTATGAATATCGATATGTATAGTAAGAATAGGTTGTAAAAATACTGTACGCAATGGTATTATTGAAAAATAATAGCTCTAAATGCGAAAAAACTTGAATGTAAGCTTCAACAATGGCGGTTGATGTCCGCGTTTTGAACAAAGAAACTATAGAAATATGTAGTTTTTAGCACTACATAGACTAACACAAACTGTTTAAACCAAGATTTGGCTCGAAGGTCCAAAAATATGTAAGGAAAATAGGGCTAGTAAGCAAAATCCTTCTTACCTGGCGTATCGATGGGGTAGTTCCAAGTGCCAGGGCCCTAGCTGATGCTGGTTTTTTTGTGGTTCTTTTATCTTGACTCGTAGTGTCTTCTATAGTGGCTGATAGATTAGTTGTTTGATATCACTCGCGACGGTGATGTATTAATTTTAGGCTGTTTTAGCATAAAAGTCGGACTAGAGCGAAGCGACGCTGGTCCAACCGATTTCGAATGTGTGGTTCTATCAACTGTCATTTTGGTTTTGACAGAAGGCGCGACGTTCCGATATACGCAAATGGGTTCGAAGAACTCTGCTTAGCCAATAATAAGGAAAGTAAAGAATTAATTAAATTTGGACAGTTTGTGAAAGTTGCATTGTGCTTACACATCATTCAAAGTACGGAACAATCCATAAATCCTCGTAATACCTGTATCGACCCGTATCGAGGTCTAGTCCGTAGGTTTTATTAGGTCATGAGAAATACTAGGGATCTCGAGAGATTACCGCCGGCCGGCTTTAAATAAGAACACAATACCACTACGCCGGAGACAAATCCGCCGGGATCCGGGACTGATAGCCGCGGCTTAGCCGGCCGGGATACGCCCGACGTGACAGCGCCATTTGCTCACCCATTAGACTATTACCCAGCGGTTCGCAGCCTCTCACCTTTGCCTGCCGTTCTATATGTCAACCGATCAACCGGATTGTCGCCCTTTTCACGTCTGCGTTACATTCTCGCTTGAGCGCCAAATGTCACGCCTTCACACGTGATGCATCGGGTGAATGCACGCCTTACACAAACGGTACCTGTCCCACCCAAGCGCTGGTGTCATTTCGATGCGATGACACATCACGACCGAAGCTCTACAATCTCTACACTACAAAGATGCATAAGTACCTACCGCTCCCATAAAGTTATTCGGCTTCCCGGTTTCATATTACCATGTCATGGAAAGAAGCGCGTACTTGTAAGTACTTTACCTTGTAATTTGTCCGGCTCCAGATCGGGTACGGCGGTTGCCATCTGTCTAATTGCTCGTTGGCCGGCTGCAGACAGCCGCCATGCGAGTTCGACGCCAGGCTCACATCGCCCGACTGCTGGCGACGCATTACCGCGCGCCAGGAATTTCAATTTTACCCCTTACTGTTCTTATTAGGACGTCGCCTCCTAGCTGGATGTTATTAGTACAGCGTTCCTCGATTAACGACGCGCCCCGCCGCGCTCCCAATAGGAAACAATAAGACAAACTGCCTAAACACTCGAATTAAGAGTAACGGCGGGGCGCGGCTCGGCCTTAGTAATAAAACACGAAAATTCCTCAAAGGGAGCGGATTATCCAATTCGCTGTGTCTCGAGGGGATCATAAAAGCAATAAATTCGCTTTTGGAATAAAACTGTCGCTGTCCAGAGGCGTGTCGAGCCGACATGGTCTGCGGGGATGCGTAATATTAGGCGGTACTAGCACCTCACTATATCGCTTGGCAGAGTCGTACCCGCGAATGAATGGGGGAATAGGGGCACGGGCAAGCCGCTTGGTGCCGCGGAGTGCCGCAAAATGCCGCGATCGATGGCTGCACATACTCCGTTCGTGATAATATGCAAAAGCTTTTCGAGCCCATTACGGGCTTTTCATGCTGTTGAGTGGGGCTGTACAGTACAGTAAGTAGAGCTGTGATATTTTATTTGTTGGGTAATTTACTTTACCGCAGTGTACTAGGTCTAAAGTAATTTTATTCGGCTTCCTTTTAGGCGTGTGTTACGTTACGTAGCGGCGTAATTTTGTTACAAAATACATGGTATCTTTGGAGTCATTAATTCGGCGAAGCGGCAGGCGGAAGGAGAGGCGGGAGGGGCGACGAGCCGCAATGATCTCGTTGACGATAATTATGGTGATCCCATTCCTCTGCCATGATGTCCGCATCCTTCCGCCGCCCAAATATTCATTCTAACATAAAAGCGACATTTTCTGAGTACCTTTGATCATACCGTATTACGTCCACCAACTTTGCGAGCCAAAATATAATTTGTTTCCCACAATTCGTGTCGTGAGTGCTGAAATTTTCTGAAAAGTTTTCATAACAAAATTGGTTTAGCTCTAACGTGAATTAGGTTGGTAGGTAGACGGTTCTATTTAGGTACTCGGTTTTAATAGATAAGCTCGGAGCTTCGTAGTGTAGGAGCATCGTTGAAACGACCGGGGAAGCATTTAACGAGATTGAGTCGAACAGAAAGGCTCTGTAGGACGTGCTGCATGCAGCCGGGCGCCGGCGGTTGAAGCACCGGCTACCGGCGGCGACCGGCTCCGGGCAACACGTCAGCGATTTCGTTTTATAAACATTTTCTATTCCCCGTACAGTCACGTATTGAAGCCTCGTGTCGAGTCTCTGATAACGATCGTGAATCACTCCCGTATTTAGACAATGAGAGCGGCGCCGCGGCTTCGATGTCACGTTCCGTCAATCACCAGAATTACATTATTAATCACTGTACGATTCACCGGCCTTTGTACTTTGGACTCACGCAGCTGAATAGAGCAGAATTTATACCAATTTATACATCGTTCTGGGCAATCAAATTTTATTATTAAAGTTCGCTCCGCATTCCCATAACAGCGCGGCATTAACCTGTCATCCGTGCGGACAGTTTCATCTTCTTGTCACCGCAGCGGGTAAATCAAACAGTGGCACTAACGGGCAATTAGTAATGGTCGCTGGAAGAAGATGGATGGAGGCACGGGCGGCAGGCGAACTCTCGGCCTCGGAGCGCACGGCCGGATTAATGGCACAATAGTTGTCAGCTCGAGTGGTGTGTATTCGAGCGGAAAAAGGCACCGGCCCGTGTAGCGCCGTGACCTGCACCCGGCTGATATCCGCCGACAGTCGACAGTTGCACCTACTGATATACTACGCTATTAGATAGACAGAACGTTGTAAGGAAAGGTGAAACGAAAACTTCGCAAGCACGTTCCGCCAAAACAGTTTGTAGTTTCCGGTCCGTTGTTCCTTGAGGAAAGTCCAATTTTATGGACTCGCGTTAAATATCCAGCACACTTTCCTTTACACTCTGATAGTTTGATTTCCTATTCTGCTGCAAATATTTACGAGACTTTTATTCACCAATAAAACCTTTGATAACTTCGTAGAGCTAGTTGGAAATTCAATTTTGAGATCCGCAGGTCGAGAGTTGTTATGATTTTTACACACCTCTGCATTATTATATCAACATAATGTATCAAGGAACTTGCGTTTAAAGCAAGAAAATAATCCCAAGGGATATAAAGTTGTATGGAAATCCTTAATAGCCCAAGGGTTATTATGAGATTTGAATTTGGAATGTCATGTGAACTACTAAGAAAATAATTTTCAGAAAAAAAAATATGGCTGTGTGTGTATTAAAACTGTTGCCACACTCGCCTTCTGTGCTTCCCGGCGAGTGTAAAAAGGCTGTATGACTAGTTATCTGTATGTGCTCTTTGCGTTGTATAAAAAAAATAAACTAAAAAAAAGAAAACGCGGTTTGTTTTTGCAAAAGTTTTTCTTTCATTGATTTTGACTTCCATTTCGTAAATTGTCGAGTGAAATTAATATTTTGACTCCAGAAAGACATTGTGACTAGTATTTTATCGTATTTTGTTATTTATGTTGAATATGTTAAATATGAACCTTTCGTTTTTTTGGAAAAATACGTAGGTAGTGGATTGTGAACATGAAGTGTAGTTCAGTGAGTGTGAGTTGACTTTCGGATCTGTTGCTTCTGGTATGTTTTCAATATTTATTTATCTATCAATATTATATGATCAGGTATATTTCTGAGCTTTATTATCTTACAGACGCCTGCCACCGTCTAAGTAATCTGTGCAGTAGGTGTGTAAAATATAGTATGCTCCTCGGGAATAAATGTGTCTTCGCCTTGGGCAGACTTGAATCCCTCGCTACATTCAGGATTCTTGTCATAATTCCCTCGCTTCGCTCAGGAATTAAAGATTTAATTCCCTCGCTGCGCTCGGGAATTAATCCTAGAATCCTTCATTCCGCTCAGGATTCAATATGCTGCCCGTGACGTTAGACACTGCTTTATTCCCGCGTTGCATAATATACTATATCTAGAAAATTGGTTAAAAAACTGTTCGGTGAGAGAACGCTCACAAATTGGAAATCTCATTCGTAAATCCGCCGCAGCTAAAAGAGCTGTCCAATATAAGCCGCTGCACAGCGCATGTAAAGTCGGAGTTAAACAAAAATAAACTCTATCTGAAGGACACATGGAGCGGAGGAGTGGCGAGCCCCGAGGGTGTACGTCTGCGGTTGACTTTGCATTTACCTACGCTCGATGTTGCCAACTACAGTTTGTTATTTTTATTTAAAAACAATAGCTTCAGCTTGGATTTTCTACGTACGAGAGGATAGTCTTTTAATATTTTTATAGTGAGATTCAAGATAAACAAACAATACTAAAGAAATATGATTGCTACAGCTCCTGGAATAAGCGCACGCTAATACCTGAACGTGACTTTGTTTGTTTAATTATATTCGCATTTCTTTTTAGGAGAGATTATAATTTTATTTCATTTTAAGTTATAATTAGGTACCTACCTAACCTATCTTTATTCTCATCAGTCATCATCATCATGGGGTGCCTTCTTCATATTGAATTATGGATGTCAGCATTCCTGGGATAGTCTCTTCATCAGGTGGTATTGCCGTTTGGTCCAATCCTGTCGTCAAACCACTTTCGCCTGGTGATCTTTTACCGGGTATTTTTCCTTCGACAAATTGTCCGGAGAAATTCAAAGGCGGACCCTCTCTGCAAGTACCCAACATAGGTAGTGGCCATCTATTCTGCAATTGTTTTTAAACATTGTATAATTTTGATCGGATCGGTAAATGAGATCAGGTAACCGATTTATTGTAATGTTCGTTCGATAAACCTAGATACAAATTCCTATTTGGAAACTAACATAGGAGGGATTAATTAATTGTTATTATTTCGAACTGTACTGTAGTAAGTAAATTAAAGGCCTGATGATGATTGTAATGAAATTGTGAAATAAATAACTGGGTCTATATCTATCAAAAGGTGTTTGAAAAAGTAAATCGATGTAGGTAAGTAAATAAGCACTTTTAAAGAATCTTTGCGGAAATCTTCCTCGAAAATGCGGTTGATTTTAGAAACACATAAGTACATACATACATAAATCACGCCTTTATCTCTAATGGAGTAGGCAAAGCGTCAACAAACACCTTAGACTGTAAATTTCCAAACTTTTTCCATATAGTGGGTGTAATATAAGCTTTGGCTGCAAATGCAGAACTCACTGTGTAAAGTTTATATCAGAAGGACATACTCCGAGCCCCCTGGGCTTGTGCTGTTATGCGGTTGACTTTGCAAATATCTTCTACAGTTGATTCTGTATATTTTGCGTTTGTTTTGGTTCTGTAATCATTTAAATCCTTCTTTTATATATTTATTGCAATATAAGATGTGGCTGCAAATGCAGAGCCCAGTTAGTAAAGTATATCAGAAGGACAAACGCGCGCCGAGCCCCCAGGGCGTGTGCTGCGGTTGACTTCGCAAATAAGTACCTTCTACGGTTGGTTTTGTGTTTTTTATAACAGAGTTTTCACAGTTCATTTTCGTTTCATAATGAATAATCATTTAAGTATACGTCTTTTATTATATTTGCTCTGGTGAATGAGTTTCCTGCAGGTAGAACAAGTTACCTACGTAAAGTTCACGACTGGATGGCACTGAGGATGATATTAATTGCTTTGAAGCAATATTTTAAGATAATTCTAAGAAATATATGAGAATAATGTTTCATAATCATAAGTGGATGGGAAATCCAGATACTCCTAGCAGAGCACAAACAGCTTTTACACACCTCTGCATTATTATATCAACATAATGTATCAAGGAACTTGCGTTTAAAGCAAGAAAATAATCCCAAGGGATATAAAGTTGTATGGAAATCCTTAATAGCCCAAGGGTTATTATGAGATTTGAATTTGGAATGTCATGTGAACTACTAAGAAAATAATTTTCAGAAAAAAAAATATGGCTGTGTGTGTATTAAAACTGTTGCCACACTCGCCTTCTGTGCTTCCCGGCGAGTGTAAAAAGGCTGTATGACTAGTTATCTGTATGTGCTCTTTGCGTTGTACTATAAAAAAAATAAACTAAAAAAAAGAAAACGCGGTTTGTTTTTGCAAAAGTTTTTCTTTCATTGATTTTGACTTCCATTTCGTAAATTGTCGAGTGAAATTAATATTTTGACTCCAGAAAGACATTGTGACTAGTATTTTATCGTATTTTGTTATTTATATTGAATATGTTAAATATGAACAGTTCGTTTTTTTGGAAAAATACGTAGGTAGTGGATTGTGAACATGAAGTGTAGTTCAGTGAGTGTGAGTTGACTTTCGGATCTGTTGCTTCTGGTATGTTTTCAATATTTATTTATCTATCAATATTATATGATCAGGTATATTTCTGAGCTTTATTATCTTACAGACGCCTGCCACCGTCTAAGTAATCTGTGCAGTAGGTGTGTAAAATATAGTATGCTCCTCGGGAATAAATGTGTCTTCGCCTTGGGCAGACTTGAATCCCTCGCTACATTCAGGATTCTTGTCATAATTCCCTCGCTTCGCTCAGGAATTAAAGATTTAATTCCCTCGCTGCGCTCGGGAATTAATCCTAGAATCCTTCATTCCGCTCAGGATTCAATATGCTGCCCGTGACGTTAGACACTGCTTTATTCCCGCGTTGCATAATATACTATTCCTCTTTATGGTAGGTATAACAGTTTCTCTACCACAAGTTTTACAACGTTGTTGTCGATGCCAATTTAAATCCTACTGCTGTAATAAATAAAAACTGACTAGAGAATGTAACTATCGAGAGAGGCATTTGCAATGCTGCGGCTCGGTACCATAGTACTGGTTACAAATAAAAGCCATCGGTGTCCCTCTGCTGTAACTGTCGCTGATAGTGGTCGTTAGGGCGAAGCGGCCCGCACCAGGAACCATTTGGCGACAAACTCTGCCAACACTCGGCCCGGCCGCTGTTTGGAGTCTAATCGTTTTAGGGACTTCCGAAATTGTGTCCATAAGAAATTCCGCAACATTTTGTTTACGCCGAAATGATTTTTCTCGTGAATAAGTATAGAGTTTATCTGCGTCAAGTTTTACAACGTTGTCGATTCTTATTATATATTTTAGGACAGCAATAAAAACAGTAGCTCTGTAGTCGCTACCTTAGTACCAGTTACAAATACCTATAAGCCATCGGTCCTGCTGCGTACCTCTGCTGTAACTATCGCTGATAGTGGTCGTTAGCCCGGAGTGCCCCGGAGCGGGCGGGCCGCACCAGGAACCATTTGGCGACACACTCTGCCAACACTCGGCCCGGCTGCTGTTTCGGACTTTCCGAAATTGTGTCCATAAGAAATTCCGATACAGTCGCTATTTTAATCTAGGTCAAACTGCTAGGTTTTTGTCTCCGTTTACAAAGTAGCAATTGTTCTAAGTAACTGTCTATCTGTCACTTATTTACGATACATACTGTGTCAAATAATTTGGATCCTTTTATGCATGATTTCAACATGAAAGAGAACGAAAAATAAAAATATGAACGAAAGGTCAATTTTTGCAATTTCCCACCTCATTCACCGACTGCACTTGAAATCCTTAACTTGCGCTTTAAATATGGCTCGACATCGTTGCAGCTAAATCCAAACTTGTGGTACATCGAACAAAAATAGGAATGTATGTCGAACATTCTTAAAAATAAAAGAGCAGAGAGGATTACGTCCGCACACGAAAGGGCAAAAGCGAAATCCGGACCGCCAACTCCCAGACGATTAATCACTCATTTCATAATTTCGCGGAAATTTTAAATCAAAGCTCACAGAAGTTGAAATTAGTTTCTCGTATCGAGGAGACAAAACTGTGTCTTATGTCGATATGATGTATGTCTTGGCCGACAGCCAGCCGGGTGGATTTTATGAACATGAGATTTTTCCAGTCTGTATTTGGTTACACACTTGCCGGGAGATATACGAAATTCATGAAATTGAGTTCGTAAAATTGTCTGAGACGTTATGAGAAAAGAAACTTCCAAAAATCCGATAGAACACATCAACCATCTAATGTCCTTTAAAAAATTTACTAAAGTAAAAGAGTTGTTTAGCAGTAGTATCCAGAATTGCGCTCATTATCTTTCTGTCTTTCCTTTATCTTGCAAAAAAATAACAAAGAAAATCCATTTTTATCGGAGTCAGTCTGGATCAATGCAAGAAAGCCTTCATTATTATTTGTATTGGTCGTCTCTCCTCTCTCAAAACCTTTTCCAGTTTTCCTAGGTATTACAATGAATTTAACCTGATGACAATCGTTTTAAATTGTCTTAGTTAATAACTTTTAAGGCTGAAGAGAAATTCTGTCGACGCGACTTCTTTGAGCCCGAGGATTTGCTGCAAACTTCATTAAACGACGACTTTCTCTTGTAAGTGTCTCGTTAGACGGACTGCATTGAAACTTCAACATTAACTGCATACGAACCTCAATACAGTTGCGCCAAGCTTTCAGCCGGACAAACTGTAATACAAATACAAATACAAAATACAAAATTCTTTATTTAGCTTGAAACACTTTCAAAATGTAATGGATTCTAAGTATCTGAATCGCAATTAATGAGAGCGCAATTGAAAAAATGCAAATGAAATTTACTTCACTGCACTATTTGCGCATTAGCAAAGCATTTCATGTGCAGTGCAGTAATTGCAAATAATTTGTTGTTATCCAGGCTGCAATGAAATATAGTTGCAGTCTGCTTGCACTGGACTCACTATCTTGGACGGACGTTTATTAAATCTCGCATTATGACTTTAAACTTGCCCGACTTAACTGTTTCGAAGCTTGGGATCGATATTTCGTCAGTGGTCTTCCTACGCAGTGGTAATATGGGTTTCTTGTACCTACAGTAAACGACGAATAACATTGTACTTTGTTTAAATCGTGATACGATCTCTGTAGAAGCTATAGTGTAGTTTAACTAGGGCTTGATCGTACGCACGACCGCAGATCGATGGTACACTTTATTTGTTTCCGAACGGATGTAGTGGGTGATGTTTGCTTTTGGAACTTTTCGAATATAAGCCCGTGGTTTGGACAAGTAAATCATTGATTAGAACACACATCGACATGAAACACGTGTACGGGAATTAAGTTTTGTTGCAAATAGGTATACCGAAAATTTATTCAGATGAAGCGCCGATATGTTATTGATACAATTTGGCACAGGTTAGATATGCTACAGCGCCATGGCGTAATCCGTTTTTCCGAATCATAGTGTTACTAGCTATAGGTAGGTAGATGTCAGACCAGGACCGTCTTTAACATTTTGTGCAGACCCTAATTTTTAATGAGACCCCAGAAATATTATGTGAATTTGAGTCATAATTTTATAGAAATTGAAAATAAAGGAGTACCTATTTAAAAGTTATATTTTAAGTTTAGGTTAGAGGGCAAAGTAGCTTCGTATTTTAACGACTTTTGTAAAGGCAAGAGTGGAGCAACCACTACAAAAACGTGTGTCGAGGAAAATGAGCGCGCACAGCACAGCTAATTATAATATTAACATAAACAAGCCAAATTGCTGGTGGTGATATCTTGGCATGATAAAGAGGGCCCTATAGCTCGTGAGGCCCTGGTCAATTTCTAAGAGTGGCCAATGGGTAAGACGGGCTTGCCTTTAGTAGTGACTGCATTGCGTTCCTCAGTAATGTAGGATTGATGGCAGAAAGGATTGCAGCCTGTGGGTAAAACCCAGCGGTATGGATAGCTAGAGGCTTTTAGTTTAGATAAGGACTAGGTCTAGGATAGACAAGGGTTACAAAACATGCTGTCTAGGTCTAGGTATACCTCTATTAGGTAGGTAGTTAAATAAGATTTCCGTTTAGTTTTATCGGAAAGCTATTCTTGGAAGAAAGCAAAGCACTGACCTGACATCCTCTACTTAAGGCTTACTTAGATAAGGCCTGGGTCTACTATAGGCGAGGAATGCAAAAAAGCTTGCAGTCTAATAGATAAGACTTCCGTATGCTTCAAGCCAGCCATTCTTGGCATGCTCACGGGGTAGTATACATAAAGGCCTGAGAATTTATGATGTGGATTAAATTAGGTCGTTTAGGGAAAGTACTGAAATCCTCTACTCTTGTATAAAAACATAAAAAGTTTCACTCAGCGTTCCCGGAGGAAAAAAACACTTTCTTCAAATAAAGTGGTGAGTGATGGATCTTTGTAGTGAAATAAATCTGTTTGTTTGATAGAGGCAAGGTACCATGTAAAGTACCATGAGTAAAAGCGGATTTCAGTGGATTATTATTGATCTTCTGCTATCGTGTTTGTTGTCGAGGTGAAGCGAACGAATCCATGAACCCTCAGATTTTACCCGTCCAAGACACCACCAGATAGATCACTGATTAGTGATAACTGACGTGGTTAATCTAAAGTAGATAATTAGCTATTCAGCCTGCATCGTCTTAACCAAACTGAAAACCAGATAACATCAACTTTATATTTCCCGTTGGAATCGAACCCTCAATCACTACATCGAATGTCCAAAAGGTTCCACAAAGGCATTCAACCAACCAGTGGGTACTCCAGTCCCGCCAGTGCTTGCGTAGGATCGGCTGACCGCTGTTTGAGACCGGCCGGGGACGCCCACAGCCGTTGTTGGCTTGCAAGAAACGGGCACAGACGGCACGGCGTGGGGCGGCGTGCCGTGCCGTGCCGCTCTCCATCGGTCAGCGATTCGACCCACGTATGAAATATGCTTAGGCAACGGTTTATTAGTCTTTATTACCTACATTCACATCATCGCCTACATATTATAATCGCACAGAATTTAATTCAATTTACATTTCTACTGTAGAAACAATTTAGAATTCCCGCTAACCTAGGTTGACCTATCTAACAGCTGCATAGCTCGGTCTCGGTAGAGTCAGGAAATTCGCTTCGGTACCTACAATCAAAGCAGAACTAGACCGAAGCCCCGGGCACCGACAGGCCTATTTTCCGACTACCGGCCACTGAAACACAGGTAACGGCTCGCGTGCAGGCGGTGTATCAACTTATGCAGATGAGAATGCAGGCAGGCAGTGCAATTTGCCTTTCACAAAACAGCACGAGAAGCCCGAGCCTACTCACGATATGAGAGCAGAAAGCAAGTTTGTAGGGCGCGGGGCGCGGCGGGGGGAGGGGCTCGCGTGCCCACCGGCCTCTCTGGTTTGGTTGGCGCTCGCGGTGTTGCTAAGTGCGACGACTCTTCGACAATTAGGCTGTATCGGAGAGTGCTGTGGCGACCGAAAATTGCGATTAGCGACTGGTTGCCACTTTAGGTTACCTACTTCAATCAACATAGGATAAGATTTTGAACAAAATGAGCCAAACGCAAATTTCTAAGTCTTCTTATTTCTTATCGAGTAGGTTTTCGAGTTGAACGACCCGATGAACCTTTCTTAGTAGTAAATGGAGATTCTACTACCCCATATTTTGAGATCTATTCTAATCTAAGATTATCGTCAAGAAAGATCGAATGGTGATTTTATAGTATTTCCAACTCGGTGCTAGAAAAGACTACGTCAAACTTGTTTCTAAAATAAGTTTTAGCTAATAGATATAACAACATATTGAAATAGTAGATTTAGTAACTTAACAAATTTGCCAACACGTATAATTTATTTTTGAAATGTGTTTTTGAATAAAAAGACATGGACCATTGAACATCTTAGTAGGAGGCATCTTTTTGTTTTTCTTTCTTTTTTCTTTTCTTTTTTCCAGCTGCCACTGATCAAACCTATGCCAATCGACAGATAACAATATTAGAAAACGAAAATACTCTTTGGTAAAATCTCGTAAGGTGACGCCGAACAAAGTTATAAGCATTTTTCATGATATTTTAAATGAATATTATTTAAAAAAATGCTTGTAACTTTGTTCAGCGTCACTTTTCGAGATTTTATCAAGGAATACTTTTTAATTGTAATAATATTATCTGTTGATTGGCATAGGTTTCATCAGTGGCTGCGCGAATTTTTATTTTCAACATAGCCAAAACGATGCCAAAAATGTTAGTGGCTGTATAGGTAGGTAGTTTTTTCTATCACCGAGTTGGAAATACCGTAGGCTACTTCACGTTAAAAAAATAGGTGTTTTTTATTTAGCTTTAGTTATCTTTACGGATACTGAAACTGAACAGCTAACCATTTTGAAGAAGAAAAATTTAATCACCATCCTTCATAGAGATTTGTTGCAATTAAAAAAATTATTATGATTATGAATAATATATTAATTCGCCTTTTTAAAAAAAAAACATATTTTTTTTATATTTTTTTCTGAATCTTTACGTAATTTAAAAATTTACGTATTTGTACTATGTCTTTTAAAATAGCAGTGAAATTAATGTGCCCTACCGTTGTTATTTCACTGCTATTATAAAAGACATACTACAAATAGTTTTTATTCTACACAAGAAACAAAATCCTATGTTACGTTGTGACGTCACGCGTGTACAGTTACATAAATTTTAAAATACCAAAACCGAAAACCATGAAATTAGTTTTTTTAAATTATGTAAAGATTAAAAAAATAAAAAAAAAATAAAAAAAATGTTTTTTTTTTAACAAGGCGAATTTCTTCCTACACCAAATAGATTTTTCTGCGATTTTACACAAGACAGACTTGGCAACACTGTTCATTGCACCGACCGACCCGACCAACCAACCACAGTCCAGCAGTGTTGCCAAGTTAGCACTTTCGGTGCTAGATCTAGCGCTTTTTTGGCTCACTTAGCCCTTAAATTAATGATTTAGCACCTAGCACCAAATCTAGCTCCAAAACCGCCTAAGAAAATTTTACACTGGCACAGTATAAATATTGCCAAAAAAATCGTGTGCCATACAACGAGACAAAAATTAAAACAAAACTGAGCACTTTTGCGGGCAACACACATTACACATTACTACTTCGCAAAATGTAAATGAAGAAATGTGCGTTGAGGAATCCTCCTCCGATGAGGACTTTAACTTTCAATGTTAATTTTTACTTGTAAAGTTGATTTTTTAAAGTTTTTGATTAATAATTAGGAACCAATTTGTTAAAAAAACTCATATTTGTTATTTATTTTTATTAAATAGCTATTTTCTTTAATTTTAATTCATTGGCCCAAATCTAGCTCCCATCTAGCACATTTTTGAACTTCATTTAGCCCCAAAACCGAAAACTGAGTTGGCAACACTGCAGTCCAGTCCAGTCACAGTCAGTCAGTAGAAGTGGGAATTGTCGTTCACCTAAGGGAGCGAGATCGATTCGAATCTTTGGGACTACTGAACTAAATCAGTCATTTAGTTCAGTAGTCCCATTTAGTTCAGTACTCAAGTATGACCGTAAAGCTTGTAAGCTTGCGGCTCGTTCGTTAGCGTTTTAGTTCATTTAGTTCAGTGGTAAACTTAGTTCTATATTTCGACTACTTAGTTCACAGCTCGGTGCTTTGAGTTAGAGGTAAAGACAGAAACAAATAGAACAAAAACACTCGAAATTGGTGAAACTATCGTGACCATGGACCACAAAACAATATCTAATTTATCAATTATTCCCGCCAAATTGTATTGATTTTGATTTGATTTTGGTATCGTTCTTTGTAAGTACATCGGTTTGTATGAAAATCACGCGGGGTATGGCACACTGGCTCGCCTACGCGCGGAGCGGCGCGTAGTGAAAACAATGGAACCATAGACAATCACGCGCTACGCCGCGTAGCGCGGAGCCCAATGTGAACACCGCCTTTGTAATAAGGTCGAGATCGAGAATGGCGCGGCAACCAAACCAAAGACAATCGTGCTATCTGCTATGCTAAGCGAGAACGCGCCCCGGGAGTGGTCGAGATCGAGATCGAGATTCGAGAACTAAATGAGTTGATGAACTGAAAAAAGAGCTGTTTTTTTTTGTTGCATCTCAAATCAATCTTTCTTTAAACGACCAGATTCCGAAAAGCTAACGCTCTCACTCACCCCTACTATTACCATATATTGCTGTTTCTTTCGTTGTTGCACTGAGCTGCGAGCTGCGGTGGTCGGCTCTGTGAGCCGAGAGCCGAGAGTCTCGAAGAACTAAATGAGCCGATGAACTAATGAAAGAAGTGGTGAACTAAGGAGCCGATTCGATTTATGAGAGGAGTTAGTTCATTTAATTCAGTCGCTCACGAGTTACCCACGACTATCAGTCAGTCAGTCAGCCGTCGGCGTCGCTACAGGTAGTGTGTGTGTATCGTTTCCCCGCGCTCGAACTCTCGCGGCGTTCAAAATCGCGAGTGGAGACTGCAATAACCTGAAAAAATTCACCCGAATGGAGTTTATGTGATGGTTTGAAATCTGTAGTGAGTGTTGTGCAAATGTAATACAAATACAGTGCTTTGTCGAAGCCGGTTTACCTCGTGCGCGGCTGGTTCTGTGCCGCCGCTGTGCTTTCTAAACGAATCCCTGTGTGTTTACAACAAGCTTACTTTACTGTGGAGTGGACCTTTCTAAATGTTCCTGGCTTGAAGCTTCGATATTTGGATAGCGTGTATAAGGTGAGGCAGTGCTACACCTACCAAATAACGGTCCGCTTTGGCGAATTCATTAAACCAAAATATTTTGTTATATCGGCAACAACCATTCGTTAATTTGTTTGTTGTTCTAGCAGTAAATTTTACTAAGCTATTCATGCTACCATTCAGGTAGTCCTGCCTGAATTCAAATTAACAGCTACAATGAAAACAATAGACTGTAAAAACTACTTATATTTATACATAAACTACTGGATTTTATATAGGTACTTAGCGATTTCTTGAATGATGAACGAAATTAGAAGGATAAGGCCTAGCACGCAGGGCGTTTTTTTTCGCGCGAATTAAATCCGCAGAAATCTGTGATGTATGAAGGTGCACGCACTCCACTCGCGGAAAAAAATCGCGAGAGATTCCTCATACAAATTTACTCGCGATTTTAATTCGCGCGAAAGAAATCGCAGTGCGTGCTAGGCCTAAATAGGTACCTGCTCAACGATCAACGACACTTACGCTACGCTTTTGTAAAGGGTTGAAACAAAACACGACCAAAACTGTACGGGGAACCCAAAAGTTTGAAAATAATTATCATATTGTTCAACATGTCAAGAACCCCTTTCTTTACCACTAACAAAACTGCTTTCTGACCCTTCGGGGCCGAGAACTATCTATCTAAACTCGTTATTTGCGCCCTGGCCCAAAATCCTGGATTCCAGGAAACGAGAGAAAATGTAGAGAATACCGACTTTAATGTATTGCCCTACGAACAAAAAAGCGAAGGTTTATAAGACACGGCATTAAAATGACCGACCTACCTTTAAGAATGAACTGAAATGAAGTTCGTATTCTAGGTACCTATACAGGGTGCTAAGTGCTAGGGCAAGGCAACACTACCTACTGTGAATATTGGATAGACGGACGGAACATTCAATGACTTTCCCTACCTATATGGATTTCATGCAAAATATTCAATAAATAATTTGGTCTTCCCATAGGTACAAAGCTAAAGCTACTAACTAAGGTATGGCAAGTGCAAATAAAATTACATCCTCCTTTAACTTTCGCTCGAAATATTCATAATCATAACATAACAATTTTTGACCTCATTGACCTGAATAAAAAATATAATGGGTTTAAGTTAGGTAGGACCTCGGTTGGTTTGGTTTAAGTTACCTTTTTATTTTTAGGGTTCCGTAGTCACTCTGTATGACCGCCCCTGTATAAAACTCAGTTTTTCCCTAATTGTCATTAAATTTGGTGTAAAAATAGATTATAATGACGCAAACTTGAAAATCTAAAAAAAATAAAAAAAAATGTATTATTTTGGACCCTTCCCTCCATACAAGTGAAAGGGGGAGCTAAAAGAAGTTTTTTTTTACTATATTGAGCGATTAGATTAGGTCTTTTGAAATGAAATAGAGGTTTCTTTTTCAAAAAGTCTCCAAAATTTTTCTGTTTCTAGATATTGGCATTCAATCAAAGAGTTGTTGTATTTGTAAAAAAAATGTTACAGTCAAATCTTCTAAACTACAAGTTCCATAATTATGAAAAAAATTAAATATAGCTCTATACGTGTAGTTTCAATAAAAACTCTAACGGATAGTGGAGCATTTACCTTTAGGTAGGTACCTAGTTTGCGAAATATTTTTCAACAAACTGTGCTATAGGTATCTGTCAAGTTGAACTGATTCTTGTAGCTTTCGTATAAGGTTCAAATCGTTTTTTATGAAAATAATGTTTTAAGTAAAAATATAACTACGGAACCCTAAACGTGGCCATGTCCGGCACAACTCTTGGACAGTTTTTTTATTGAATTCCGTCGTTTTATTGAATTCCGTCGTTTCGTCGTCTTATCTCCAACCCGTTAAAACTTCAGTTGTTCAAAATGTTCAAATAATAGGTAACACTATATTTTTCAATCGTGATGGCGACCTAAAAACATATTTTTCTTTTTACCTCTGAATCCAGGCATCGTAAGAAAATCTAGCGCTCGGATCCAACTTAAAGATAACGACCTAAGCGAAGCAAGCAAAGGCAAAACCTAAAGTCATTAAAGGAGCTATAACCTTCGGAGCAGCATCCGGGCCGGTGCCAGCTAAATAATAGATTATCCAGTTACATTCAAGTACACGTGAAGAAACTATGGAGAGGATCTTCTATAGAGAGTGTGTGTGTATGAATGAAAGTAACCTACTGGGCCTCTGACATGGTTTGTATGACGATTACTGTCAAAACAGTAACCAGGACGGTGCCCCGAAAAGCTCGGAATCCTACGGTTCAGCCTGCATTGCCCAAATTGAGGAAAACCTCACAAGATGATAAAATGCCAAATATCAACTTTGTGTCCCCAGTATTAATTGAACCCGCGATCTCCGGATCGGAAGCGCAATACAGACCACTAGACCAAGGAGGCATTACGAGCTAAATAATAGATTACCTATCCAGTTACACTTAAGTGGACGTGTGGAAACTTTAGAGAGGATAAACTAGGTTATACGACGGGGCATACAGCAATCAAGACTGGTGTAGTAGTCTCACTAACGTGGTTTTATTTGTTAGGTTGAAGGTCCTTCCAGTAATTTGGTGCGGAGTCGTCGGCAGAACATTAACTTCAGGACCGCAATAAAAATTGTGCCGAACTACCTACACTACACAGCTCCTAATGGATATGGGTTTAGTCAGGATAGTTGTAGCTAGTAACTGAATCGTCTGACTGACTTCCTGCTATCTATCTATCTATACTCCCCTCCCCTTCCATGCACTATCTGTAAATAGGTTAAACTAGAGTGCTATCCGTTTAGTTAGAAGTAGGTGTAACGTTTCTCCAGAAGTCCAGATGTATCATCGCAAAGTCCCGGAGAAAATTGTTCTTATTTTTGATCAAATTCAAGTCCAACTGAAAAACTGAGGGCATCTCGGTTGGTCACTAAGGTAGAGTTTTCTTTGATGTTCTTAGCTTTGTGTATAAGCGACACAGTTGCTTGAGGACGCCGGAGATATGCGGTTTGTCGTGAGTTTATCTCTAGAGATATGGAACGCAGGGTTTTGTCCCAAAGCAAAACTAGGTTACGATACGACTGACTTTGTCTTGCGAAACTCATTAGAAACTACGCCAGCTCGCGCTCATCAAAATGTGTTCGCATTCGGAACGTTGGTCCTTGTTTCCAGTTTACCCTCGGCTCCATATTCCAGCGTCTGGTAAACAAGACGACACTGCTAAACGTTGCTTATCAAACAGCCAACCTGCCTACTTGTAATTGTATGTAAAGCAACTGCTAAATATTCATAGCGCCCCATGCAGGCCTGAACCCTTGCCGTGTGCAAAGTGGACGGAACGTCATTTTTCCGCTCCAGTCTCCGTCTCCTCGTTAATGTGAAACCCCTCGTTACAGTTTCCGTATTCCCCCGATCCGATAACGCAGACAAAAAAGATTAATGGCCTACTGTTTGATCTCTATTGACAAGAGCGGAAATGTAAATTTGCCGGCTCCGGTAAAGCCGAGATTACTTTTATTGATTAGCCCACCGCCGGGGAAGGAAAGTTGAAATCTAATAACAACTTCGGCGGAGTCGGTAATGTAAAGACAACGTAATTACGAGCCCCCATGCCCACAAAGCGCTCAAAATTGAATGTCGTGAAGCAATGAGCTCGTGCCCGCGGTGCCGAGCAAGCCCGCATATTCTATTACCATAAATGTAATCGGGGATGAGGCGTTATTAACAATAATGTACTTGCCTACTTAGTCCCAAGTACATTTTTTTTTTTTTTTTTTTTTTTTTTTTTTTTTTTATGCCATAGTAAGCACATTACTCAATTGATTACAAAACTGTATATGCACTAATTATCTAAATAATAATTATATTAAGGTGCCTAAACTAAGTACTTATGTAAAGTAAGTACTTGTATCTTAGGAACCTAAATTACTAGGAAAATGTACTCTAATGCTAAGCTAATATAATATAATTAATTAAATAACAAACGGTAGGTATGTTAACATATAGTCATCAAAATCTGGTTGTGCCTGATTAGCTGTTGATTATTTAGTTACAGTCAGTAGGTTTTCTGTCCCTTCATAGTCTTTGGATTTTAGCCATTTTGTTGCAATTTTCTTACATTCTGAACTACGTTTTTCATATATAGATAATTCAGTATTTATTTTATTGTAAAGATAAGGGCCGAGATAGCAGAAAAATCTTGCTGTATTTTCAAAATGGAACACCTGGTCTCTAACACAGACAAAACCCCTACGATTTTTTGCTTTATCTGGGTCATAAGTAGTCATAAGGTGCTGTTTGATAATGGTTTGCAAAATAAAAAGTTTTCGCACGGAGAGTACGTCAAATTCGGTAAGGAGCTGGGCCGTTGGGTAGCGGAATGGGCGGAATGTGCTGACTTTGAGAACCGCTCTTTGTGCTCTTTCAAGTTGGATCATGAAGGTTTTGTATGCACCACCCCAGGATATGATACAATATGTCAAGAGAGACTGACATAGCGCAAGGTAAACGGTCTTAAGGAGTTTATTACTTGCTGCATGTCGAAGATTTTTAAAGACATAAATTAATTTCCGGATTCTGCCTGATAGAACTTCGATGTGTGTCTTAAAAGTAATGTGTTGATCAATTATTATACCTAGGTATTTGATCGAATCAGTCTTACTGAGCTTGGGGCAGTTACAGGGTAATCTGTTCCGGGGAAGGGGTGAGCAGATGTGAGCGTTAATGAAGAATAGGTCCGGGTCTGGTTGCGTAGCAGAAGTATAGGAAAAGGTCATATATTTAGTCTTATCAGAGTTTAAAGTAAGCCCATTTACTGAGAGCCACTGGGTCACTAAATTAAAGCCAGCCTGCGCATGACGGAAAAGATTGTTCCAGCTATCTGCAGTAAAAAGGAGCGCCGTATCGTCTGCGTAGGAGATAATTTTTCCATTTGGAAGAGGAAGGTTACATAGGTCATTAATATAGGTCAAAAACAGGACTGGTCCCAAAATAGAACCCTGAGGAACCCCAAATTCAATTACCTGTTCTTCGCTCAGGATGTTATCAATTTTTACACGTTGGGTCCTACCAGACAGATAACTTTTGAATAGATCTAGTTGTAGTCCTCGGATACCAAGTGTTTCCAGCTTTTTTAAAAGAATGGGAATATTTACAGTGTCAAAAGCTTTGGCAAGGTCCAAATATATAGCTAAGCACTTTTTACTGGAGTCTAACTGTCGGGCAACAAAGTCAGTTAATTCGTGTACGGCGTCATCTGTAGATAGGCCAGATCTAAAGCCAAACTGTGCATCAGATAATAAACATTTTTTCTCTAGATATTGAACAAGCCGTTTGTAAATGATACGTTCCAATATTTTAGAGAATGAGGGCAATATAGCAATAGGGCGGTAATTGTTGACGCATGCTTTATCCCCACTTTTATGGATAGGTACGACAACAGCAGTTTTTAGAATACTGGGGAATATTCCTGATAAAAAACAAAGGTTAATCAGATACGTTAAGTGTGGTGTCAGATATTTTTTATATTTTTTAATAAATTTGGTAGAAATATTGTCAAAGCCGGCTGAACAGTTGGATTTTAAGGACATAATAACTCTTTCAACCTCTTCTTCATCGGTATCTATTAAACCAAAGGAGTGAATCGGAGAAACTAGACTTGAAAGGATCGCATCATTATTTTGTTGCTGACTAGGTTGAACTTTCTCTGCAAGGGTTTTTCCAATGTTCGCAAAGAAAGAATTTGCTGAGTTGACCGCCTCCATTGACTTAGCTGAGTCTGCAATAAGTGCGCTAGCAGACGATTTCTTATGACTCATGTGGGTGATACGTTTGATAACTTGCCAAAGCCTTTTTTTGTCATGTGCTGCATTTTCAATTTCTGATTTTTCGTACTGTCGTTTCAGTTTATTAAGCAATTTGTTACAAAAATTTCTATAACGCTGATAGGTTAATTTAAGAATAGAATTATCGGGGTTTTTCGAGGCCTTTTTGTGCATTTTGTCGCGGTTTTTTATGCAACGTAAAAGCCCTGGAGTTATCCATGGCTTTATGATTTTTCTGCGTTTGGGTAAAACAATTGTTTTTGTGTTGGCTTTTATAATCCTAGACAATGACGAAACAAAATAGTCCATGGCTTTATTAGCGTCGGGACAATCATACACAGGAGACATGTCAAGCTGTTCAAGTTCGCGTGATATTGCTTCATAGTCAAGTTTATTGCATGTATCGATTGCATAAGATCTTTTAGTGCATTTTTGCATGCATAGCAACAAGGAACGGTGATCGGTCACTAATGAGTTCACTATTATTGTTTTTGATGGAAGCGTAGTTTTTGCAAACACATGATCTATACAATTCTCATATCTAGTCGGATGGCTATGAGTAGGTAGATACCCAAGATATGCCAAGGCAGTTAGGTATTCTGGTGCGTTTGTATTTTTAGTACCTATTTTTATATCAATGTTTACGTCACCGACAACATAAACATTTTTGCAAGTAGTCAAGTTTGTAAGTATGTCGCTAAGGGAAGTTATGAAGTCAGTTGCGTCATGTTGCGAGGGAGAGCGATATATAGACACAATGGCGATGTCAGAGTCAATTTTTGCTATTAGGCAGTTTGCATCTGATATTACAGGTTCCTCTACAGTGACATTGCCTATGTCTTTCTTTATATAGAGAACTACACCGTCATTTTGAAGTTTATTACTTTTATCACTGGAATACGATTGATAATTATCAAGTTGGGGAATAGTGGGTGAATGTAATAAGCGACATTCGGTTAATACGACTATATCAGGCTCAACATTGATTTGTGACATCAATACCAATAGTTTATCTAAATTACAATTTACGCTTCTAATATTTTGCATAAATAAACTTAAATTTTTAGGTTTAGAAGTATACGAGGCCAAAGATACGTCGGTTTCAAACACAAAGGATTCAAATTCACACGAAGCGTCAATATCACTGACTAAGTCCCTGGTCACACTACCCATGATAGTCCTGGTGGTTTTGCTGTATGTACGGCGCTCTAGGCGCCTTCATAGTCTACAGAAATCAGGTATCTCGCCTCGGCATTTTTCTTGGCTGGGCATTGCATATCACCTGTCGTGTGGTTCGGTGGTTTGCCATAGCGCATACAGGTGGCACACTTTGCTGGCTCTGCGCTTTTGGGGCATTCTTTCTTGGAGTGACCAGCGGATCCGCAATGTCCACAAGTGGATTCAGCGTCTCTGCAGTATTTTGATGAGTGTCCATATTGTTGGCACTTGTAACACCTAGTTACAAGCGTGTAATCCCTAACTGGGCACGACGACCAGTTTATAAAGACACGCTCTTGTTTGATAAGGGCTTTACGGATGTCTGCTCCTAGCTCTATGACAAAGTTGCAGTACGCGGCTTCTTTTTTGCCAGTTTTGTGACTGACTTTTACGGAGGCAAAGTAGCTGTCTTTAGTAATGCTAGGGCATTTGTCTGCAATATTTTGCTCATATAGGCATTGCAACACTTCTTTATCTGGCAAAGAAGAAGGAATACCCAGAAGTATAATTTTTGGCCTCTTTTTTGAAGTTTCCTCCATAATGAAACCAGAAGTTTTAAGAGCCTCAGAACTTTTGAGTTTCAATAGATCCTCCTTTTTATCAGTGCTGATTATCACACCACCATTTTTTGTTGTACGGAGTCCGCGAACTTGTAATTTAAGTACATCTGGCTTAATTATAGTCTGTACCAGTGCTTTGGTGTCAGCGCTCGATTGGTCCTTGTTCTCGGGGTAGATTGCAATGCTGCTGGTACTCTTTGGGCAAACAAGAGTTTTTTGGCCTGTTCTTAATTTTTCGGCATAAGATGGTGGGGAGGTTATATCCTTGGAGGCCGATTTAATGCTCTCTTTTAAGTCCTGAAGTTGGTTGGAGACAGTTAAGTTAATTTGCTCGGTCATAAACTCTTTGATATCTTCGAGTTGTTCAGTTACGGTGCATTGGTTTTGCAGTTGCATGATGGTCTGGTTGGCTGATATACACTTTTGTTTCACGGACTGATATTCGACAGCCATTTGTGAAGCATTACCCATAATTAGGCTGCTGATGGCGTGAATTTTTTGTTTGTCCGCACTATTCAACTTCCCTTCATTTGAAACTGTGCAGATGTCATTTAAATGCTGCTCGATGGTAACAAGCCATTTTTTCACTTCTGTAGTTGGAATTAGTTCAACAGCTTGGCCCTGATGTGGTGTCTGTTCCCGCTCCTCTTTTCCTCCAGGCGTGCGAGTAGGGCTCCTTCGGGTCTTCGCACTCCTGTTAAAGGGACTCTCGTCCGGCATCTTGCTTGCTTAGAATCAAATATTCATACCTTCTTTAATGCTCCGTAGGTGCACAAAACAAAGTCCAATCTTGCTGACTTGCAGGTGACACAGATTCACGGTTTGAATAATGTTATTTAATTAATAAAATCACGAATTAACGAAATACCGAAATTGCAGAAGACACGTCCGTCTGCAATCCCATCACATCATCGAAAAAAATCCGATATCTCCATCATCTTTTGAGAAAACGTCACTGTATCGAGACAACAAGGCTTGAGCTTGTTTCTTCTGAGTAAAGGTGAGATTTCCGCATTCTTGAAGTAGGTCGTTGATTCTTGACATTTCACCTGAACCACTTGTCTTCTGTGAAGATAGTCTTCGTAACGTCGATACTTCTTCGCAATGTCCAATGATGTCGCCTTCCTTTAATTCCACGTCGATGTCACTCAGATTGGCAACTTCAACTGCAGTGAAACCATGGTCACAAACGAGACTTCTTGCGATGATACAGTGCTCCAGGGTCCCACCATCCTCGACTAATACACTTTTTCCATTCTTGCCTTTGTTCGTGTATGGCAATTTCACAGGCACCAACGTTTTAGATCTTCCGGGCAAGGTGACTCTTCTTGCAGTTTTCACTTCTCCTCTAGGGCCACCGTCCATAAAAACTTCTTCTTGGCCGCATAAGAAAACCCCTGTTTTGAAATCCACCTTGCAATCGTTCTTCCACATGAAGTCCAGTCCAAGTATGCAATCGTCCATTATATCAGCCACTAAAACCCAGTGCGAGTATAGCACGGAGCCAATGCGCATTCTCACGAATGCCTCTCCAACGACGGGTATTTGCTGGCCGGTGGCTGACAGGAGTCGATACTGCCGTCGAGTTCTCGTATTCCAGTTGCCATTGCCCAATACATCAGGTCTCACAACTGTCCGGGAGGCACCGGTATCCAATGTCAAAGTGCAGTTGTTGTCATTAATCTGACCTTGAACTTGTAGGCTGTTACCGTCGCAAGCTTGTGATATGACAACTTTCAGGGCTTTCTTCCACCGAGCCAGCACCCGCCCCTTGGTCCTGGCTGTTACTCGTTTCCCTGATTCTCTGGTGCAGGTTCTTCCACCTGCCTATGGTCGGTTGCAGGTCCGGATCCACTCTCCTGGCTGGTTCGCTGACGCCAATTGGATGGGGTTGCACGTCGTTGTCTGCAATTAATGCGGATGTGTCCTCGCTCCCCGCAAGCGTAGCACATGGGTCCAAGCCTTCCTGCTGATCTCGCTTGTTCCACAACTTCCACCACCTCTCGCACTCTTCCTGTTCGAGGCTCCTGTCGTACAGCCTCCACTTCAAGTGCGTGCGCCAACGCCTCCTTCATTGCTTTGTGGTGAGCAAGACGAACAGTAGATCTCACCTCCTGATCTCTGATTCCATCGATGAAAGCTTGCACGATGCTGTTGTTGATCGTGGTTGCGTCTGCTGATGGATAGGCTTTCCTCACCAGCTTCTCGATTTCTAACGCCCATTGTTGCAGACTTTCATGGCTTCTTTGGACACGGTCCCGTAATTGGGCACGGAACACGTGTTCTAGGTGCCGCTCGCCATACC
The DNA here is from genome assembly GCA_029255725.1 of Scrobipalpa atriplicella. Lineage (NCBI taxonomy): Eukaryota > Metazoa > Arthropoda > Insecta > Lepidoptera > Gelechiidae > Scrobipalpa > Scrobipalpa atriplicella. Next base: position 37,849 of record JARACY010000900.1, read on the forward strand.
GGGCTTCCATAGCCTCCATCAAATTGCCGTAGTCATACTCCTGTGGCATGGCATCCAAGACTGTGAGCGCTGGCCCCCTCAATGCTGTACTTAGCGCTGTCAGGCACTGATCTTCCGTCCATCCACTCGCTTTTGCAGCTAATTCAAACTGCTTCCGGTAGGCGCTCCAAGAAGTTGAGCCGTCATAGGAGGGCACCTTAATCCTTGGGCCTTGATTTTGGGCGATGGTATCCACGGTGCTGGATCTGGCCCCGTTGATCTTCATTCGAAGCACCTCTTTCTCCACCTTGGCGATATCCGTACGCAGGTCCGCGCAGTCGGAGTCCAGGGCATCTACCCTCTTCTCAATGCTCTTGAAGTCCGTCTTCATGATGCCCACTTCAGATGCAAGTTGATCTTGATGTGCCGCTATAACTTCTATCTTCTCTCCGAATTTCGTGTTCTGCTGCAACACCTTTAGCAGCAGTTCTTGTTGTTCACGGGCCTGTTCTTCTTGCTGCTGCTTTAGCTCTCTGAGCGTTTCTTCCTGTCTACGGGCCTGCTCGCGGGCTTGTTCTTCTTGCTTGCGCGCCTGCTCTTCTTGCCTGCGCGCCTGATCGAGGGCTTGGTCTTCTTGCCGTTTCAATGCTGCTAACAGCATTGCAAATTCCGGTGACGCTGCTGGCTCTTGTGCTGTAGCAGGTGGCGGCGTAGCTCCCAATGTCGCGGGCGAAGTCCCTGCTGGCGGTGTCGTGGTACACGGTGGCGTGGGGGTAGTCCCTGCTGGTGATGTCGTAGTACTCGGTGGCGCTGGCGGCTGACCTTCACCCTCCTGCTGTCGCGCTGCCTCAATCTGGGCTCTCGTCTGAACGCCTTCCTTCGGTATCAACGGCATGATTCTCCGATTCCGCTTCTGACACCAATGTTACGTTCGAGGGTTCGATTAATCGGAGTAAAACGCCGATAATGGTCACACACACTTTATTTAACACTAAATCACAAAACCAAATCACTAGGCACACACAAAGTCCGTTTATCGCAGTTCGTAGTCGTCGTTATTCACTTCTTCAGTTCACTCCGGGATCGCTTAGATTCGTTATCCGAAACAAGACTGGTTTCTGGGCCGGACGGAGGTGCTTTTATATCCCGCAATACAATACCGAATCTTCCAGATCGCCCTATTGTTGGGTTGTTTACATCGCAGTATTCGCGGCGGTCGCAGAACATTCGGGATTCCTATTGTTCTCCAGTTTGACAAACAACTCTACTATTGTTAGGTGCAGGTAGGCAGCAATATTGTTTGCGCGTTTGGATCTTTCTTCCTGTGTCCGAGTAAGTTCGATTCACGAATGTTCTTGGTTTATCCGCGCGACTCCGCGACAATATTATAAAGATCTCCTAAACAGCCGTCAACAACAGCATGCAAATTTTAAGTATAATTAATTTACAGTAAAGTATTGGTAACATAAAATAATAATAAAATAACGTAACATATAAAAAAATCGTCTAAACTATAAACACAATTATTACATAAAATGTCAGAGAGCGCTTTCTCGGATAGATTTCTAATGGTGTTAGGCAAGAAATTATACAATTTTATAGACATAGTCTTATTACTCTGTGAGTTTCAGAAATCGATTCTCAGGTGCACTTGAACTTGAACTTGAACTTATATAGTACCTACACTAAATACGTACAAAACTCCCGTAGGTTTTCATTGATTTAGGTATTAAGGTTATTTAACAACAATCTATAGAATCTTAATTCTGAAATAAATTATTTGAATTTGAATTATTTAGTTTGGTACCAAAACATCGTAAAAATTTGAATGAAACACGAAGTCAACGACACTAAACCCCAAATGGAAGTAGGACAACGTTTTTCGTGTCATCTCTTCATAGCTGGTAAATGACAGTCATAGAGCCGTAATGAAATCACTTCATTAAGTTAATGCACGACTTGCGCTGGCGCACATTTCAATCTTGAAGTGGCGGTTGTGGCGGCACCACGTCGGTCCTCGAGTGGTTGCTTAAACGGCCTAGTGATTCGTGGTAATCCTGACCAGCCTGAGGGTTGTGAGGGAGGATTGAAGAATTTTGAGGAAAAGTAAGTCTTTCTTTTATTTATTAAGAATGGGTTCGCTCTTGTCTTGAGATTATGAAGATAGAGTCGACACGCCACGACTCAATCACGCTTCAACCACTGGACGGATCGGGATGAAACTTGGCACACATGTAGGTTTAGGTCCTGGAATAGGACATAATAGGTACACCGCGGGATAACCTTCATTTCCACGAGAAGACTCATTTAACGCGGGTGAAATCGCGGGCAGAAAGCTAGTTCTTTTTAAATGACTGAAAGCTCCGTGTTCTGGTCTGAAGGTTGTGGGTGTCAGTAAAATCATCACATTACTCGGTGAGCAACACACTGGTCCGCTTATCAAGTGCGTCTCTAGTGGGATAGCAATAGGCATTAAAGCAAATAGGCAAAAAATTTAAAACGTTTATACTAAAATACTGTGGATCTCATTCATCATTTAAAAACAAATGCATATTTCGATTTAATAATCAAGTTAAAAATATAGAAGTTATTGATTTGAGTAGTCAATATTTACAAGCCGTCATAAGCCTGTATTTTAATACAAAAAAATCGTTTTTGACATTTCATAAAAAGTTGCTGATTTGACTAGGAGTCAAATAATAGCGTATTGTAATGGTGTCCGCTTACCATCATCGGGTGGACCGAATATTTAGTTACTGTTTAGTGTGTGTGTTACTTCCATGCTGGACTGGGAGTGAGAGAAAAACTTAGAATGTGCCAGCTGCATCCTCCCGGGCATGCTGTAAAAGTCAGCTAAGGGATTCGAGGGTTTCAGTATTCTAATTTAGGCGATGGGCTGACAACCTGTCACTATAGCAATATACAGATCCATCTGGAATAACCCTCAAAACTTGTCAGACGTGGCGGAATGACCTTTCGGTCGTTATCGCTCTGCCTACCCCATTAGGGATAAAGGCGTGATTTTATGTATGTATGTATGTATGTATGTTTAGTGTGAAAAACTTAATAAAAATATTACGTTACGAAGATTTTAATAGTCGTCGCATAACTAAGCTATCGCGTCTTTAACAGAAAGTGTAATTAATCGTATTTATTTGTATAAACATAGTTAAATCTTGCGTTTTGATTTACATTCTAATGACCTACAGGTATAATGAAAATACTTTATTTCGTAGTGAATACATAGGTACAATGCCACCCAAATTAGATTTTTTTAAGTGAGAGAAAACCAGAAAAAACACGCTTCTTCAATGAGCTTGTTCTGAAATAGGTTATGCAAGTAAATGAAACAATAAGTATGATAACCAATGTTATGTTATTTACGCTATTATCTCTGGCTCGTATTTATATAGCGATCTCACGATTGAGAGCGTGCGGATTTGACAGGTGATTTTGTACTGGAATGGCATTTCTGATACGAACTCAAACTCGCTGTCACTCTTGAGAGCTGATTATAAATACGGGCCAGTTATTGTTATTTCTGAGGTTTTCAAATTACCCACTGGTGCCGATTCTATTGCTAGCCCACATTAACTTATTTTAGTTTGGTTCTCTCACTTTCTAAAATTTGAATAAAATAGAGACAGAAATACAAAAGCTAATTATGATTCTGTCAAAGTGACGTACACCATCGAGCATAACGTCACTTTGACAGGATTATAATCAGATGTTGTATTTCTGTCTCTATTTTATTCAAATTTTAGAAAGTGACAGAACTAAACTAAAATAAGTTAAAGCATGTTTCCAACAGAATCGGCAGCACTGTTTGTGTTGCGTTGGTGCTAAAAAATAATTATATATTTCTGGAGTGTTTGGTGTGTAAGCCCCAGAGTGCTACCAAAACTAATGCAAATGTAAACGTATGGAAAGGTGCTATCTGGTTACACTTAATATTCTGAAAGTGCAAAGGTCTACAACGAAAAACAAACTATTATGTACTGATTTGAGAAGTCATAGCTCGAAACGCCTTATCCTCTTCTGTGATATTAGCGATAGATTGCTTTCTATGTTCAAAACTCTACTAATGTCTAATGTTGAGTCAGTGTTGAGATTGTTGTTATTAGATTAATTATTTTTACAAACTAAGAGTTTTTATTTTATTTTATATACAGGGTGTTAATTTAATTGCGTGCCATAGCTTAGGGGGTGTTTCAGTAACGTTAAAGGAGCCCATAAAAAAATCCAACTCTAAAAAGAAAAAAACAAAAAGTCTGTATTTTTTATGATTCCAAGAGCTGCGTCTGGCTCTCGTGCTATAACCGAGCCCGCGCGAGTCGCTATCACTGGTCGATGCGACTTGCACGTCGTCGCGCGGATTGGTTTATAGCGCGATGAGCTAGACGCAGTTCTGGGAATAATTATCAATACCTCCGACTTAAGTTTATTTTTTATTTTTATAAGTTTGGATTTTTAAAATATTTTTTACTGGCTCTTTTACGTATTGAAACACCTCTAATGCTAGGGCACGCAATTAAATTAACACATATCAATACATACATATCAATGTAAATGAAATGATTCATAGAATAATTAATTATTTATTTTTCGCCCTTGCCAAACTAGTCACAAATAAGTTGAGCGATCATTATTATTAAATTTTAATTGAGCTAATAAATCCGATCGTGCCCGGCCCGGATTTGATAAATGATCAAAATAAGTGACTTTCAGTCCCTGTGGTCAGCAATAATGGCGCTGCTGTGGTATAATACCTAAATGATGTTTTTGTGGTATGTTCTACCGTCTCTGTCGTCTTATCGATCAACGTACCTAAAGTAGGTACAGCACAGTAGGTAGGTTCAGTAATTCAGATAATATTTTTTACGTACCTTATTAAAAAAATAAGCAACATAACCTGAGAAGTGCGTACAGCTTATTTCTTTGTGCTCAAGGAAACATTTTGCAAGCATTTATAAACATAGCAGCAAGGAGAAATATTTCAAAATGTAAACTTATATAGAGATACTTTCAATTATGAAGGTAGACCGGTCGTGAGGTGGAAATATATTTTTAAAAGTTTTTTTTTCGACATATTAGGACAAAGACAAGGATTTTTTCAAATTTATTTGTCCACCAGACTAAATCTAACGGTCCCAGATTTAGTCTGGTGGACATAATTAAAATTATTACCTTTAAAAATTCTAAGCCGAGAGATACGTTTGGCGTAATTTATATTATAAGTAATGTGTGTTATGCAGTAATTAAATTGTGCATTTGTTATTGTTAACGTAATACCAGATTAAAATGATAATGCGTTTACAACAGGTTTGTAAGAATGTAGGTACCTACTCTCGAGTTAGATAGATCTTAGAACTATCATAATAGTACATTGTTTAACGAGTGGAGAACATGACCGATTCCCACGAGGGTGTAGTTTGAGGCCCGAAGCGTAGCTGAGGGCCTCAATACACACGAGTTGGGAATCGCATTTTCTTCCGAGTTATACATAGTGCTTTATACTACACCTATGAGGTAAATATAATTAAAAATCCTTGTAAAATAAAGAATGATATCACTTACATGAGAAGATATTTTTAAGACATTTGAAGTGTCATCATCCATTCGAACAGAACACAAACAAACAAAACACATAATAAATACAATTACACATTACATCGAAAACACTAAAAACCTTATTTACATTGAATAAGTCAAATAAATCAAAGAACGAAAAAGAATTCGCGCGGACATGTTGATTTTACCATATTTTTTACTGAAAAATATAAAAGAGGCAAATGAAGCTAAGCACATACTGCCAAAAATGTAAGTGGCCAGTATCATTTTGTGGGCTTCGAGATACAAACTTTTTGTGTTTTGGCATCCGCCTGTTTCTAGTTTTGAATTATGAATTAAAAAAAAAATAAAGGAGGGGAGAAAATACTTTCTCCCCTAGGGGAGAAAGTAAATCCCATATATTTTTGCCGCCCGCATATTCGTTCGCTTGGATTTACGTACTTTCTTCCCTTTTTTCAAGTAAGAACTAATATTCTTTCCGAATAGGTGTAGTATAAAGGTTATTTTTTTTTATTTGCATTGTTAACTCTTTCCGGAAATACTGTGTAATGTAATAGCATTTTTTTTTTTTTTAGATTTTGGCACTAGAAAACTTTGTGCCAGTGTCAAGTGTTTTTAATGATTTTTTCGCAAAAGGTAGGGAAACGAAACGCGTTTAAAGTTGCAAAATTAGAAAACTTACGATTAAAATAGTCAGGCAGGCAGAATAAAAAATAGCCTTTGTGGTAATAGCTAATAAGAGGTACAGTCAGCAAAGGACAGCTCTGGACAGGCCCGCTCGGAACGAATGAGTATCCTGAAATAAGGATATTATCTATGGATTTTCATGAAATTTTGTATACTTGCACCATTGATTTACTGCAACAAATGTACGAAATTTCATGAAAATCCAAAAATAATTTCCTAAAATAATCTCATCCGTTTAGAGCGGCCCTGACCAACAATCGCCTTGATTTGGATGAGTGCGTTACAATCGCCCCTTAATTTTTTCTCCTAAAGTCTAGCCATCCACAATATCCACCACAGAAGAGTAAAATAGCGTTGGGAGCTACAGCGACTTCACAAATCAGTGATATCCACCCACATCCATAATTTTATTTTATTTTACAAGTTTAGAATTTCTCGTAAGTATGTTTAGTTAGATTGATAAAAAGCGGTATCAACATAAACACGCCTATGTCCGCTACATAGGTACATACATGGTAGGTAGAGCTTCAGTGCAAAATTTTCATCGCTTCCAGTCCAGCAAGGAAGTAGCGGTTACCAGGCGATTATACATTACAGTAGATTACAACTTCTGTTCGATTGAATGCAGTTATTTATTCCGCATGTTAGAAGGATGAGATAATGCTAATTTGATGTTGTTGTTGATATCAGACGACAGGTGGAAAATGATAGAGCCTTAATATCTACTGCTTAGTTACTTAGCTTGATTCTTGGAAATTATTAGCAGGCTTATAAATCAAGTAGAAGCACAACCCAGTACCAAAGGCCCGTATTTATAATCAGCTCTCAAGAATGACAGCGAGTTTGAGTCCGTATCAGAAATGTCATTTACACACCTCTGCATTATTATATCAACATAATGTATCAAGGAACTTGCGTTTAAAGCAAGAAAATAATCCCAAGGGATTTAAAGTTGTATGGAAATCCTTAATAGCCCAAGGGTTATTATGTGATTTGAATTTGGAATGTCATGTGAACTACTAAGAAAATAATTTTCAGAAAAAAAAAATATGGCTGTGTGTGTATTAAAACTGTTGCCACACTCGCCTTCTGCGCCTCCCGGCGAGTGTAAAAAGGCTGTATGACTAGTTATCTGTATGTGCTCTTTGCTTTGTATAAAAAAAAGAAACTAAAAAAAAGAAAACGCGGTTTGATTTTGCAAAAGTTTTTCTCTCATTGATTATTACTTCCATTTCGTAAATTGTCGAGTGAAATTAATATTTTGACTCCAGAAGACATTGTGACTAGTATTTTATCGTATTTTGTTATTTATGTTGAATATGTTAAATACGATCAATTCGTTTTTTGGAAAAATACGTAGGTAGTGGATTGTGAACGTTGCTTCTGGTATGTTTTCAATATTTATTTATGTATCAATATTACATGATTAGGTATATTTCTGAGCTTTATTATCTTACAGACGCCTGCCACCGTCTAAGTAATCTGTGCAGTAGGTGTGTAAAATATAGTATGCTCCTCGGGAATAAATGTGTCTTCGCCTTGGGCAGACTTGAATCCCTCGCTACATTCAGGATTCTTGTCATAATTCCCTCGCTTCGCTCAGGAATTAAAGATTTAATTCCCTCGCTGCGCTCGGGAATTAATCCTAGAATCCTTCATTCCGCTCAGGATTCAATATGCTGCCCGTGACGTTAGACACTGCTTTATTCCCTCGTTGCCTAATATACTATTCAGTACAACGATCTGTCAAATTCATACTTAATATTGCTCTCAATCTTGAGATCGCTTTATAAATACGAGCCTTCATGTATATTTCGGGCTGGGCTGTGATAGGGGTTGCTCATACTTGTACTGTTTATTTACTAACCTAACCTGCTTACTAATACGAGATTCTATGAATACGGTTTTTTTAAAGAAAACTTGATCCGTTTCCTCGACCGTCTTTAAGTACTGTACTTACGGGCCGGGCTGGTTTTAGGAGTACTGTAGCTACTTTACACAATCTTATAGGAGTACCCAAACCATGTTTAAAACCTAAACAACCTGGGGTAGGTTGCGTCTAACTTAAGGCTATAAAACATCTTTGTTCACTTTTAGGTCATTCGCACGTTGCAAGAAAATTGTTACTCATACCCCATAGCTCTTGACCACAAATTGATAGTTGCTGATGGTATTGTGGTTGCAAAAATGATAGGCTCAATCGCAATATCAGCACTCAAATTATGCAAATGGAATGCTGTCTAAGTTTTAGGCTGAGGATACGATTACAGCATAAGCGGAAGCGTGGCGGTGTAGCGGGGGCGGGCGGTAGTTAGGGGCGGTTTGGTTGAACTACGTAATTCCAAAAATTAATAGGAATCGAACTATGTTTACGGGGTGGGGTGGGGTGGGGTGGGAACCGTTATCGCCTTTTGGAAAGTTGCAGAGTTGCAGCGTACTCCTCTATGGCTGCTTGTCGATTAATAATCCAATTTAGTAAAAATATCAATATTTCGCTCTATCCATAGGCTCTATCCCTCAAATCTGAATGGTGAAACCTGCGGTTACGTCACAGAATATACAGGGTGTTAATTTAATTGCGTGCCATAGCTTAGAGGGTGTTTCAGTTACTTAAAAGGAGCCTATAGAAATATAAAAAAAAATCCAACTAAAAAAATAGAATAACAAAAGTCGGTAGGTATTTATGATGATTCCAGAGCTGCGTCTAGCTCCGGGCTATAACCAATCCGCGCGAGTCGCTATCACTGGTCGATATTTTTTATGGGCTCCTTTTACGTTACTGAAACACTCCCTAAGCAATGGCACGCAATTAAATTAACAATAATAGTACGTTACGTTACAAATCATTAAGGAAAATTTTTCAGCTGCTGTGATTGCGACTGAGAACTGCAACTTTGTGGGACCCCCCAGCGAAACTCAACTCAACTTAATAAGTGAATAGCTAAACTATATCATCATCATCATCAGCTTATTATAAGTCACCACCGAGGGGTACGAGCCTACCCTAAATAGGGCGAATATGGGCCTTAGTCAACCACGTGGGCCCAATACGGATTGGTTGACTTCACTTCTTCGAAGATGTGTGCAGGTTTCCTCACGATTTTTCCTTCACCGTAAAAGCGTCGAATAAACGTAAATATGAAATTCGAAAACCGAAAAACACATTGGTACGTGGTGGGATTCGAACCAAGACCCCCTGCACAGGAAGCAGCGGCCCTATCCACTACACCATCGATGTCTAAATCGCCCTCGCTAACACCGTGGTCGCTGCTTTAAATTGTAAGCACTCGCGTGATCCAGTGGCTTCTTACTAATTTCAAACATTTTTTTTTCAGGAACGCGAACCCAGGACTTCGCCATGGGGACGCTGATAAAGAACATCACACATTACTACAGATATGTCAACGACGATTTGGCTGGTGAGTACTATAAAAAATAACTTTTCTATTCATCTATAATTGAGCGTCCTTTTCTCGAACCACTTGAGAGTATTTTTGATACCCCATTATAATACCCTCATTACCATGTAGTTGAGATTATAAAGCCTAATTAAAAATAAAGAGACTACACAGATCACTAAATAAAAGAGTCGTCAATGAATAAGAATAAAATCGACTTGGCCCACCATTTGATCTCAATCTCACTACTTTTTACAGCCTAAAGACCGCGAGGCTTGGCAGAAATTTTACATGGAATGATTTTTGAAGTCAAGTGTCTACAAATTGAATGTAAACAATTAACAAAGATAAATTAAAGTTGATAAACCGAAGAACAGAGTAGAGAATCAGCACATACCTATGGGCGACCGCTCCTATTACTACTACGTCTAACGTGGTTCATGCGTAGAGTTCAAGTTTCAACGGACACTTGGAATTTAGATTTTGTATCAGGTTACATTGAACCTGTCGCTATAACCTGGCTGGCTACGCTTGACGTAGCAGATGCCATGAGGTCTTAACACCTCCAAAATATATTAAATAGCGGGTTTGTCGTTCTTTGAACTTGAGTAACTGAGGAACAAATCCATTGAATTATACATACTTGGTGGGTGACGTTCAATTATTTATAAGCATAGGGAAATACAATAGAGGTCTAAGGTTCACACACTTCTATGTGTTACGAAAAATACTTGCATTTATGAGGACAATGTGTTACATTACTGTAATTTATTAGATATCGTAGGCTTGGCTGACCCATCCGAAAGAAGTTCTATTACAATGTATACTATCAAATTAGCTTATAATTTGTATAGTTACATATAATCGTAAGAGACCATGTTTCGGTAACTGAAAGGCCCTGCTCAGTGAAGCTGATGATGATGATGATATAGTTTAGCTATTCACTTATTAAGTTGAGTTGAGTTTCGCTGGGGGGTCCCACAAAGTTGCAGTTCTCAGTCGCAATCACAGCAGCTGAAAAATTTTCCTTAATGATTTGTAACGTAACGTACTATTATTGTTAATTTAATTGCGTGCCATTGCTTAGGGAGTGTTTCAGTAACGTAAAAGGAGCCCATAAAAAATATTTAAAAAAACCAACTCAAAAATCAAAACACCAAAAAACCAAAAACACCCTGTATAATTACGGATTACAATTTTTCATCCAACACTACAAAATTGCTGGACCCTTTTTGCTTGGTCACCTACATCTTATTTTTATGTAGGTGCTTAAATTTTTTATCGTTAGGTACTGAAACGCCCCTAAACACGTGTTCAAATTAACATACTGTATAATTTATTTTGCCACAGATCCACGAACAAATGTGTTCCCCCTGGTGTCCAGCCCGCTGCCAATCCTGACTATCATGTACTTGTACCACCGCTTCGTCAGGTCCTGGGGACCGGCGTTCATGAAGAACCGGGAGCCCTTCCAGATCAAGAACATTATTATTGCTTATAACGTCATACAGATAGTATTATCAGTCTATGTCACATTACAGGTGAGTTTGTATCGAATGTTTCTTAAACGTTTCTTTTTCCTGCTCATGTTTAAAATTCAGTTTTATTTTATATCTAATACTTTTGGAGGGAGGCACGTGTATTTTTGCCAAGTCGGTTGACTTACCTGACGCAAAACGTCAATTATGTTAACATTTTCCTAAATTGCTCAATTAACTATTCGTTAAGTGGGATGTGAAGAAAACTTTAGCGCCTTGATCGTAGTTATTTTTTTTTTAAACTGAAGCATACGTCATTGATACGATTACTGATGCGCTGATTTTTAGCCCTGCGCGCTATGAATGATAATTATCATCAGCCCATATCAAACCAACCAATTGGATAACATATTTATTTCAGGCCTTAACAAGGCTGTACATCCCAGGGGCATACAGTATTTGGTGCCAGAAGATCATACACGAGAACACAGAGCTCGAACAGGTGGTCACCAGTCATGTCTGGCTCTACTACGTCATCAAGATCATTGATTTACTTGATACAGTAAGTAGTGCGATTCTATTCTATGAATATCTATAACGATAACTGTGTCTGTGGTCTAGTGATCTAAGCTTTGGACACACAATCGTGGTTGATGGGTTTGCTTCCCACGAGGACAAATTAAAGGTGATGTCATCACTCTGTGTGATTATTTTCAGTTTAGTTAGGACAATGCCGGTTGAATCACCATTTCTTTGAAAAGTATGATATCAAACATTTGTTTGGAAAGTATGGTATTCCTTTTTTGAAGGGTACATTGCAGTCGGTCCCGAATGTCCCGAAGTCTGACTTTGATAGTGGACGCCAGAAGTAATTTGAACTGAGGACGACACAAAAGAAGAATGGTACTTTTCTAAAAATATTCTCTTTATTCGCAAGTCAATTTATCTATGATCAGCAAATTAACCATACCTATATTTTTACTTGCAGGTATTCTTCATCCTTCGTAAGAAATTCTCACATGTATCATTCCTGCACGTGTACCACCACCTGGGCATGTGTTTGCTTGGCTTCATAGGCACCAAATATGTACCAGGTAAAGAACAGATTTAGATAATTAAGTAACAGATTTCAGTAAGTGGTAAAACGGTTAAATTTGGAAATCCCTTCATTTAATCGCTTTTAAATCTTGCAGTTATATAATAATCAAGTTAATACCTTGAATCATTAATTTGTATTTTAGTATTAAAAATATATTTCAAAGTGAAGTTAAACCACTTAAAGATAGTTAAGTAGTTCATAATTACAAAAACAAGGTCCGGTTCAGTTAATAGTGTTTTTAATGTCAACAAATAGTTTGATTGTCTCCATAGATTTTTAAGGTTGCCCAGCTAAAATGGCTATGTTATGTTACCAATAAGGTCGCTTATAATAAGTAGTTCATTTTTGTTTCTTATCTTTCTGAGTCAAAAACTGAAGAGAAACAGCTGGTTGTAGCACTTATAGCTATGTACTAACATGCATAGCATAGTCCAGCGTAAATTTATGTATGAATATGATGATCATTATTGTTATTATCATAGTTAAATTATCATACTTGCTCAGCTATAATAGTGACTCTAGACTAGGTTTATTAACAAGTACATATCACTATGAAACTTATTCCTGCCGAACACTATCTCTTAAGTCACAGGTTAACTTAGTTTAAAAGATAGGGTATAACTATTGTTTATTTTTATTTTAAAAAATGCGTAGACACGGCTGCGGTTCCCGGCACGAAAAAAAAAACATATGAAACTATTCAAACAATTGAATATTCTGCGCCTATTATATGTTGTACAGACAGAATGAAAAGTTTGATCGCCACGAAATTATTTTCGTCCATGTAAAACTGTCTTCTTTTGTACAGTAGCCGAAAAAAGACCGACCTAACGTGCATTCCAAAGCACTTAAACGCTCTAGCTAGTACATATGTCGCAGGTATATTGTGATAGTAGTTACATTATAATTACGCTAGTAAAAATATAATTGCACGGGAAATTATAATGTCACGGTCGATTCTTAGTGACATTATAATTTCACGGTTAAAAGTTGTTCAGTAACTTAACAGCTAACCTAACCTTACCTAACCTAACCACAGAATGTCACTACCGTTAAATTGTAAGTTGACAATGTTATATAAAATTTCAAATCTCGGATGTCTGTCTGTCGCCAGGTGGTCACGGCGTGATGCTGGGCTTCATCAACTCCGTGGTGCACTCAGTGATGTACACATACTACCTCATTTCCATCGTGAAGAAAGAGTGGGTGCGCGCCTGGTGGAAGAAATACATCACTCAACTGCAGATTGTGAGTATTTTGCTCTAGAACTTACACTTCTTGTTCCATTATATCCTCCATTGTGGTCCCGTGATCTAAACCGTGGGCCGTGGGATGTCATGTGTCCGATGCCCAATCTGACCAAACTAGAGAGAATCAGACCTAACTACAAAAAAAATCCGTTCGTCTAGTTGTCCGAAAAGTAAAATAATCCATGCTGTGTGCTGCATCTCATTTTTCTTTGGTTGGGCCAGACATTTTGAATAACTGTTTATTACGAAAACACGTTTGGAACTAAAAACAAGTGCCACGCTGATGATTAATTTCAAGTTAGACAAAAAATTTGCTGGGTGGTCCGCTGGCTGGAGATGCGGCGAGCTCCAAATCAATGTGTGTACCTACTTTTACAAATATTGAACCACTCCTTCTTGTCCACAGCTCCAATTCCTCCTTCTGATCCTGCATTTTGGGCACGTGCTGTTCGAGCCGTCCTGCGAGTACCCCAAGTGGGTTTCCTTCGTCTTCCTACCACACAACATCTTCATCCTGTTCCTCTTCACTGACTTCTACATCAAGGAGTACATCTACAAGAAAGCCAAGGAAACGTAATTTTATAGTAGTCATAAATGCCTATTATTGTATTTTAGTTTGTCCTATAGTTATTTTTAATGAGTATTGTGAGAATTATAATAAGATTATTTTGTAAGGTTGCCTTTTATTTAAAAACTAAATATTCGATCACATTCACAAATGTGCGGTAGCGACATTTTCCGTATACTTTTTAAATTTTAAAGCTACAACAACGTAACCACGCGGAGTATATAAGTACCTACCTAAATGAGATTTAATTTAAAGTAAGTTAAAAGTTGTAAGTTGTGTGTTTGCTCGGCTTGGCGGAGGCACTACCCAACCTCCAGGTTGTGCTGTCCTAGATGAAAAATTCCTTTAATCTTATCTATTACTATCTATCAAATCCTCCTAGGGTAAAATCTGTCAAAGGCATGTGTCATAAAAGAAAAACAAAGAAAGGCATTTACGAGTGTTTACGAGAATGTTTTCGATTTATTGAAAAGCATAGCAAAAAATCTTAGAATACGACGGAGTCACCAGATTTAGCTTTCTGGAGATGGTCACATACCTTTTCATATCATAGATATTGTGTAGTAAATCTTGAAACATGGCGATGGAAACCGCCCGAGACAAGGACGATGACCTCAGCATGGTTGGCCTCTTTGAAAGCGGCCTCTGGTACTAGAACGATGTCGAAAGCTGTTTTCTTTTCATTTTGTAAAACAATATCTACTCAACTAAAACAGCAAATATTATGCCTGTTTGCTCGACTTGGTTGAAGCACTTCCGTACCTCCAAACTTTGCTGTCCCAGACCCAGATGAAAAACTCCTTTTAGTTTAGACACAGTATAATATTTTTCTGTTTTCTATCAAATCTTAAGATAAAATCTGTCAAAGGCATTGTCATTCATTACAACTTCCCGATAAAAAAAAATTGTATTGAACATCATCACGGAAACGCCAACCCACACAAATATTGAATTGAATGTTTTCAACTTCTTGAAAAACATAGCAAAAAAATCCTAGAATACGACGGAAAATCTCCAGATTTAGCTTTCTCATAACGTATTCCTTCCTTGTCATATCATAGCATAGTAGATTGTGTAGTAAATCACTAGTAAACCTTAAAACATGGCCGACTTGGACGAAGACGATGACCTCAGCATGGTTGGCCTCTTTGAAAGCGGCCACTGGTACTGGAACGATGTTGAATGCTGTCTGCTTTTCATGCCGTAAGTTTACATACATACATACATACATAAATCACGCCTTTATCCCTAATGGGGTAGGCAGAGCGAAAACGACCGAAAGGTCGTTCTGCCACGTCTGACAAGTTTTGAGGGTTATTTCAGATGGTCATGTGTATTGCTATAGTGACAGGTTGTCAGCCCATCGCCTAAATTGCAATACATTAAAACCCTCGAATCCCTTAGCTGGTTTTTACAGCATGCCCGGGAGGAGATGCAGCTGGCACATTCTATGTTTTTCTATCACTCCCAGTCCAGCATGGAAGACAACGTTTAAGTTTACAACACTCTTATTTCCTTCTGTCCCCAAACATGTCATTAATTACAAGTAGACTAAGGAAATAATAATAAAGTCACACGTACATTTGTTACGGGATGGGATAGATGAAGGGGCAGTGGTTTTCCTCACATCAAACAAATTTTCAGGAAATTTTGGACAGTTTAGTATCAGACCTATACATATTTGGGTCGGCTAAAGAAATTCGCATATAGTATTTGGGGTTGATGGGGTTGTTTTTTATAGGGGAGGGTACCCCCTTTCGGCTTGGCATTTGAATCCTGCATCCTAAGGAGGGTGACGAATCTTGGGAAGCCCCCCCCGCGGAGACTCGTAGTTTATTTTTTATGAATTTTTGAAAACAGGCGTCGACCGCTAAAAAAGCGTCGATACGACGCCATTTTCGTAAAAATATGCGCCAGCGAACACGACCTAATTTTGAATAGGTTACCTACAGACAGAGTTTTTCATAAAAATGATTTTTTTTATATCGCTCATACATAATTCGAAAACTACGCAACTCCGGCAGATGGGGTTTGAAGGGGGGGGGGGGGGTCCCCTACCCTCCCCCTCTCTCCTCCCACTCCGAAAAAACCCCTATAAATGTGACTTATTTTAAGATTTTCACAACCCCCCTTAACCCCCAAACTTTGATAACGAATATCTCGGAAAGTATCCATGCCCGCGGGGGAGTGCACCAAGGGGGGGTTCTCCTCCTTCCCTCCTTACCCTCAAAACCCTTATTTAAAAATGCGAATATCTATAGCAACCCCACATATTTTTCCTACGGCTGTAAGGGCGACAGCGTACCAGAAACTGATAGGGGTGCATAATACATATACAAAATGACTACTTAACTTACCTCGATCAGACAATTTGTATGGAAAAACCAAAAAATATTTTCATATCCTGAAAGAATACCCTGGTGAAAGTCGTTCAGTTTCGTTGACTGAGGAACCCCTATGAGTTTCTTTCTGGTACGCTGTCCCTTACACCCGTTACGTTATTGATTATATGATTTAATTAGAATTTGAACTAGGTTAATTTTAAGAGACACTTTCAGACACTTTTATTTCTCAATTTTCCAGCGATAATGTACCTTCACTTAAAGAGGAACATGTAGTAGCCGCACCTCCGACTTTGACAGTGAGTGATTGCGTATTCAGGGAAATTGATCTAATAGAGCAGGTAAAATGTGAATAATTGTTAAACCGGGAGTAAGGGACGGCTTTCCGCAAACTTCTAGAGGTTGTCCAATCAAAGAATTTTCACAGGGAAATGCTTTCATAAAAAAATAGGCTTCCTATTTTGCTGAAAGAATGGGGATAAAAACGCAAAGCTAATTGCAGATGGCTCCACTGTTGAGTGTTCCAAAAAAGACCAATGAAAAGACACAAAACTGACATTGATATTGACATTGACAGATTACAGACCAATCACAGGAAAAAGGAACACTCATAAAAACGATGGAAGCAAATAATGGAAACGATGGAAGCAAATAATTTATATAAATAAAGAAAAAAAAAACAGTGGCGCCATTTATTTCTCAGTTTTTAACCCCATTTCCTGGTGATAGATGTTCAGTTTCATATCTCCTATCAGTTTTCGGGAAGCTGTCCTTTGGCACCCGATCGGTATATTGTTCCCATGGATTGTTCCAAAATGTTAATTATAATCATAAAATTGCAGATGAGATTCAAAAAACGCTATCAGAGAAAACTGAAGACGGATGAACCTGATATTATAACACTGCAGGTATTATAGAAAAATATTTATTTTTAATAACTTTAGCAAATTTCTGGGCTCAGAAAAATACTGCACGCGCAACATATATATTATAGGTAATCTGTGCGCGCAAAGTGTAACGTTCTCAAATATATTTTTGTGTAAATTATTTTACAAATAGCAACGTGACTGAAACTGAAACTAGAGGTACAGTCGTACAAGGATCTTTTGGCGCGTGGGTGACATTAACAGCACAGATTACCTAGTATACATAACCTAACGGACATGTATACTAGGTAATCTGTGCTGTCAATGTCACCCACGCGCCAAAAGATCCTTGTACGACTGTAGTTACTATACTATACTAAATATGCTTCCGTTTCCAAATACATAATAAAGTATACAACAAGTAATTTTTTGTAATCTATTTTGGAATTTTGTACCTATTAAACTAAATGTTCACCATTATACAACTCTGACCTCTTCAAAGTATTGCTGCAAGGACATCTGCCCCTGTAGCATAAATAATGCTCAAAAAAGCAAGATAGATAGATAGATATATTCTTTACACACCTCTGCATTATTATATCAACATAATGTATCAAGGAACTTGCGTTTAAAGCAAGAAAATAATCCCAAGGGATTTAAAGTTGTATGGAAATCCTTAATAGCCCAAGGGTTATTATGTGATTTGAATTTGGAATGTCATGTGAACTACTAAGAAAATAATTTTCAGAAAAAAAAAATATGGCTGTGTGTGTATTAAAACTGTTGCCACACTCGCCTTCTGCGCCTCCCGGCGAGTGTAAAAAGGCTGTATGACTAGTTATCTGTATGTGCTCTTTGCTTTGTATAAAAAAAAGAAACTAAAAAAAAGAAAACGCGGTTTGATTTTGCAAAAGTTTTTCTCTCATTGATTATTACTTCCATTTCGTAAATTGTCGAGTGAAATTAATATTTTGACTCCAGAAGACATTGTGACTAGTATTTTATCGTATTTTGTTATTTATGTTGAATATGTTAAATACGATCAATTCGTTTTTTGGAAAAATACGTAGGTAGTGGATTGTGAACGTGAAGTGTAGTTCAGTGAGTGTAAATTGACTTTCGGATCTGTTGCTTCTGGTATGTTTTCAATATTTATTTATGTATCAATATTACATGATTAGGTATATTTCTGAGCTTTATTATCTTACAGACGCCTGCCACCGTCTAAGTAATCTGTGCAGTAGGTGTGTAAAATATAGTATGCTCCTCGGGAATAAATGTGTCTTCGCCTTGGGCAGACTTGAATCCCTCGCTACATTCAGGATTCTTGTCATAATTCCCTCGCTTCGCTCAGGAATTAAAGATTTAATTCCCTCGCTGCGCTCGGGAATTAATCCTAGAATCCTTCATTCCGCTCAGGATTCAATATGCTGCCCGTGACGTTAGACACTGCTTTATTCCCTCGTTGCCTAATATACTATTATTGCACAGAAAAAAAAACAACAAGCTTTCTGTACTATAATATAAATTCATGAACGTGTGTATTTCAGGATGTAAAAGATTTAGCTTTGTATATGGCTCCCGTGGCCATACAGAGTTATTCGCTGATAAACATGCTTCATATCCCTACTACGGACAGATTTTTACGCGCTCTTATTTTGTACTGCCAGTATTATTTACAGGTAAGCACAACAGTTAATGAACTGTCTGTCAAATAAAATTCCGGTCTTAAAGTTTCCAAACCACCATTGCTTTCATCACCAAGAAACAACCAGACCAACGCCACGACCATAAAAAAAACAGTGTTAAGGTCTAGCTAGACGCGACATAAAAAGGTTAGGAAGAAGAATATGATCTGATACCAATTGCCAGCTTATGATTTCTCTCTTCTGGACAAAAGAGATCGCTATGTGAGATCACTTGTCAATATCATGATTTCCATATCGCCATTTTATATGGTTACGATTCGGGACCGGCAGGATCTGGATGCGAAGAGCCGAGGACCGGGCTCAATAAATTAGGATTGGGAGAAGTCTATGCCCATCGCCCATTGCCTAACCGCCCAGACCACTGGATCACTTATGTTCGTAAAGGGTCAACCACTGAGGGAGTACCACCATTTACCACCATGACTTTGAACATTTCCTTTGGTGTAAATGGCAAACAATGATCTTCATACTTTTATAGATTGCACAAGAAATGTCCAATCGGGTTAAAGGATTAGAAACTCAGATCCGCACTCCAACATCGGATGAAATAGAGGCGGTGTACAGAAATGATCTTTGCGATTTGAGAAGCTTGGTCGCCAAGGAATATTCCACGATTCTGATGGGTGAGAAAATGTTGTAGGTAGATATGAGTGTTAGCCACAAAAAAATAGTACAGTTCAAACGGAAGTTTGAGGTTAACAAAAAATATTTTAGTTGATAACTGTTTTTAAATAAGATGACGAAATGAGTAGATTAATAGGAATACCCTCGTTTTTAGGGTTTGTATTTTATGCTGTTGAGTTTCTTCGTGCAAGTTGTTCAGTTTCGTTGACTGAGCATGAGCAAACTATATCAGTTTGCGGGAAGCCATCCCTTACACCACGTATCTCTTCTTTTGGTCGTAATCGAACATGACATGGACAGGTGGACAGGACACGGGCGTATTCCACCACTTGGGGAGAGACAAGAAGAGAAAATCCCTCTCCGATAAAGACGCCCATTTGATTGAAACGTTCATCCTAATGTGTGTGCAGATTGTGTGGCTGGCTTTAGGGCGCCGGTCCTTCAACCAGCTGGGTAAGATGTTTATCAAATGTTTGGTCTTCAAACTTTTCCTCCAGTTTTCTCTAGTCAAGGCTCCAATTTATATCAATTACACCCTTGTAGACAAGAGAACCAGGAGTTATGGTCTAATGGTGGAATCTGAACTATAAAGAATATATCACACTTCTGAACTGATGACTGACGGTAGACGAAGTGTAGGTAGACTCCCACAAGGGGGGCACTGGACCGATTATCGTGGAGATCCTAGGGGGAGGCCTATGTACCGCACTGGACGTCTATTGGCTGAGCTGATGAGCTTTTCAAAACAAAAAGAGTTCCAGGTGATTTTATCTTCTTGATCTAATGTAAGATGGAACAATGCCTTCTAGTGGCTGGCAGGAAATGGATGCAGAGAGCCAAAGAAGCAATTAATGCTTGGTAGAGGAAGAGCAGTGAACTGGTACGAACTGACGATGACCATGACCATCTTGCTTGATCTATGACCGTTCAGATAGATTTGGAAATATGTTACAGAGCTGGAAATAAACCGTTTATTCAAGACCGAGATCTTCAACTCAGTAGAGCACCGACTGAAGACCGGATACCTCAAGAGTATGACGTCACTGGAACGCGGAGTTCTTATTGGCCAGTGCGCGCGTCGGGAGACGAAGCTACATACTCGGTCACCGTTCATGAATGAGGTGTTTTGTCGTTATAAACAAGTTGACTATCGTATAATGGGCATCGGCGCTATCAAGTATGAACAGTAAGTTTTTTTTAACTTTTTTTTTAAACTGACTATTTTCTTGCGGTCAAAGTCTTGGGCTCTCGATCCTGGGGTCGTTGGTAAGAGTCCACCTCCAATATTTTTTACCTAAGATACACTGGCCCAGTCCCTTCTCTTACCTATTCTCAATTACGCCAACACTTGCTACTTGGACGCCACCGAGGAGCTTCTTAGTAAACTTGACCACTTCAAAATCTGTGCATTCGATTCATTTTCGGATTGCGCAAATATGACCGACCACGTATCTCATTTTAGATCACAGCTCTAGTGGCTCCCAATTCGTCTTCGTAGGAATACTCATACTCTCTCTGTCCTCTACACTACAACATTCTTCACAAGCCCTCTTCTCCTTCATATCTACGTGAGCCGTTTGTTTTTCACGTCCGCAAGACAAACCGTGCCGCTCCAGCGTCAGGACGACGCTTATGTCTATACCACCACATAAGACAAATTTCTACTCATACTCATTCACAGTCCATGCAGCTAGATTGTGGAACGCCCTCCCACACACTATCCGCGACAGCCCATCAATCGCTGTTTTCAAAAAATCAAAGAACATTATCTTTCTCTACGTAATCCATAGTACCTACCTATATATTTTTATACTGTATGTATGTATCTATTTACATATATTTATATTATATACATTTGTATTTATTTATTTTTGTTATATACAGTACCTGTAGTGTCTTTATTCCCTATTTAATTGTTCTGTTCTGTGTATTTTATGTGTACAATAAACTGTTAAATAAATAAATAAAAAAAAACTCGTTACAGTTTACCTCCTCGCTTGCGCTATTTGCTGATGGCTATAGCCAGTCCAGAAGAAAATCTGTCGGACAGTGGCGTCACCGTGGGCATCCTCGGCAAGCCTAGGAGCTACTTCGACACCGCGCTACAACTGGTCAACTACCCATCTGCTAAGTCTACTATGCAACGATCTCAATCAGTTGGATCTACAGGGTGAGGCTTCGGCTTCTGTACTATCTCTTATTTTATTTTTGTTTCACCGTTTTCTTCTTTACGTTTTGATGGCAAATACGAGGCAAGGCAGCTACACGCACAGTTTCCTTGCTCTACCACAGCTCTACAAAGGTCTTCCAGCGACCAGGTTTCAAGACATGCTGCTGTGCAAATTACTTCTAGTTTTGATTTGTGCATGGCTAATCGGTTCACCCTGAGTAACACAGGTTACTTTTTCTGCGGGAAAATATCTGATATACTTATTTGGCCGCAGGTGAAACCAGCAGAAAACCCGTTGAAATATAAAAATGCTTTCAGGAGAACGTCAATTGGCGGTAAGTCGACCATCTCTACAGGGAGTTCACCGCAGGCCAGTAGACAGTTGGCTCAACAAAGCACAGTCAGAGGGGCTTCGCGCAAGAGTGTAGGAGCTGGGGCGAAGCAGAAGGAAACCGCCCAACTGTATGGGTATGCTGACATCATGCTGCCTGAAGTCGAGATCGACGAGTGAGTATATAATGTTCCTCCTGATCGAAATTCGATGACCCCGGCCAATCTCCTCGTGATCAACCTTGATCAAAGTGCGGGAGTGTCTTTAATTTAATCCATTATTCTGACAGGACAGACTGACTGGCACGACCAGAGAGACGTGAGTAGTAGGACTGACTATTTACATGCCCATCCATCAGGATCATCATACTTTTCAGACATTCAGGTTGGTGATCAGATCAGCGTGCAATGTCCTAACCAAACTAAGAACAACAACACTCGACCGAGCGCCCATAGTTCAGGTTCGGACCACTACTAGTCTTGCCTGGCCACTGTGGTCAGTGACATTAATAGCATGGTTCAGTCGTTGTGATTTATTCCCGGAGACTGAAGGTTTCATTATGGCAAGACAAGAACAAGTAATAAAAACCATAAACTACCAGAGATACAAAACAAAGACCTTAGCTTCAGACCCATGTAGGATATACAATAACAAGTGCTTGAAAATCCATAGCCCAGACTTGTATAAACATAGACACGACCAAGTACCTAACATCATCCATCAAAAACATGCACAGCAACATAATTTTAACATAGTAAAAAATACATTCCGCAAACTGTTTTAGAAAATTCAACAACTAAACAGGGGGCAATTGCGGTAAAAACCAAAACCAACCAAAACTGAACCAATTTTCTTGTACTATCGGTGACAGACAGAATCCTTTATTCGCATTATAGCAGATTTGCATTTTAGCAGATTCGCATTTCAGCAGATTCTCAAAGTAGCAGATTCGCGAAATATAATTACCTGAGACAGGAACACTAAGGCGCTGACCGCATATTCAGCACTAGCATAAACAAACTTAGGTCAATAACGATTATAATTATGCATGTGTGCTTTAGTATGTGTGAGGTGCACCTATGCTTAGCTCAAGTAATTTTGTAACCGATAGTATGTACATTTCGTATCGCGCAAAAGTTTTGACAGATGGTTAAACTGAAGGTGGTTTGGAACTGAAACGAAACTTTTGTCAAGAAGTTTTCAAACGAAAGTTTAAGTTTAAGTTACAGTTGCTCCTTAGCAACTTGTTCAGAACCATTCTTGAACCGTTAGAATTTGCGTCTACCTACAGTGATTGTGCGAAACTGCCTGAACTGAATTATGTATTTTTTTGACTTGTTGGAGAGGGCCAACGAGGCTGACGTAGTCGCGCGCGGCTCGAGCCCAATCCAAAGAAGTGAACCTCGCAGCCCGGACACAAAACGGACCGTTTGAGCTCAGCGGATAAAAATCATTCAAGTTCAAGTTCAATTCGGTATGATAACCTGTATCTAAGGTACCAGTTTCTTATTTTTATCTGATAGATCATCTAATTTGAAGAATATTTTTATCATAATACAAATAAATTGTTAAGTAATTAATTAATTATGATTTTTTAAAGCATGGCAAAAACACTAGTTCCGAGCCGAAAGGTAGCAAAACTTTTTTTGTGTAAAGCAAATTCTATTCATGCTACTTTCCGGCTCGGAATATAGCGTTTTTGCCATGCCTTTAAAAATTCATATTTAATTAATTACTTAACAATTTATTTTTATTATGATGAAAATATTCTTCAAAATTAGATGATCTATCAGATAAAAATAAGAAACTGGTACCTTAGATACAGGTTATCATACCGAATTATCTGTATTTACCATGAGTCAACCAAACCCAAAATAAATGAAGCTCGCGGTAATCTACTCGTACCTAAGCTCTTCGTATCTAAGCTCTTTGACGTAACCGCCACGCTGTGGCGCGCGCTTCGACATAGACATCTTTGAACTCTATGTCAGTGGCGCTGGCGTTACGTTCGATATTTGAATAGCTCGAAATCGACTTGCTTATCTGACATTGCCATAAGCCCTGAATGTGCCCTCATATACACTTGGCTTAGGTCCGTGTATGTAGGTGCATAGCCATGTATAGCAGGATTACCGGTGAAAGCCGAGATAAACATAAAGAAAATGAAAATAATAACAATAACGAAGTGTTTGTTTTCCAGAATGGACATCTTGCCGCCTTCCTTCCCCGAAGAGAACGCGAACCCGAAGCTGTGCAGTAAGGAACAGCGCAAGAAGTGGCTGAACCGTCTCTTTAGATTGCTCAACGTATCTACTCATGTTACGGCGCACATGAGTGAAACAGGCGAGATCGGACGACGCCCTTCTCGTGTAGAAAATTGAGAGCAATTCGGTACCTAGGACACAACTCAACTAAAAAAATATTAACGTCCCTGTTTGTTCGCTCCTGGATAATAGATAATTTATTTTATGATTACTAAAATATTATTTTAGCTAGCACTCCCTTAAATACGAGTTCTTTGAGTGACTATTTGACACCATGCATTCACCTAAATATGAAGATCGCCCAGTGGCAAGTAAATAGGTAACACTTGTGGTTGGTATGGTAGAGCCTCAGTAGAGCACTGAGTAGAAGGTAAAGGTAGTAAAGAGTTTCAGCTACGATGCAGTGTTTCCGATTTGAATATTTTTTTAATGTATTTAATTTAATTATTTATTTAATTGCCACCGGTTACATAAATAATAAGCTCCGGATCATACCTGGTTCAGCACATCTCGCTGGCCATACAACGCGGCAACGCGGCCGGCGTGATGGGGACATTTGAGCCGGGTATGCTCCGAGGCGGTCTTTTTGACTAACTTTAATTTAAATTAAGGTAATTTAGATAAAAAAATAAAAAAAAAAAAAAGTTACATAAATTAAATAATTACTTTGTATTGTGTTTGTAAGAAGAAGAGTTTAGCTTATAACTCGAAACGTAACTATTTTTATGTTAATCTTTATTTACGACTTTCGCTATTTGTAAACATTATTATGTTGTCGGCATGAATTGTTTGTTGTAGTGCTCTTAACTTCACAGAGTATGTTTGACCATGCATATTATCAATGTCTCTTACATTGATAATATGCGATTAAGATGCTCTGAAGTGGGTCGAAAAAAGGATGGCATGGTACGGTACGGTGGCGGCGCGTCCTGGTCGCTCAACTTGGCGGTGGCACTTCCGTGCCTCCGGATAATTAATACAACTCTGCCGATTGTTGCATAGATTAGGACTACTCTTATAACATAATAATGTGCTTTAATTTGTTAGTATTTAATTATTTTTATGTAACTTTAATAAGGTAGGTACATTGTTGGTTTTAAGGCTTTAATAAGTATTTTGCTTTCTCATCAATGTTATTATTATGTACTATTTTTAATTATTACTTATAAACTTAATTAAATGAGCAAATAAATTAATTTCACAAACATAACAAGACTTTCCCTCTGTACACTCAATTCGGGGAACACGAATGAATGTGCACCACGAGAATGGTTGTAACGTAAAATGGATAGAAACAATTTCAATTTCATTTACTATTTTAGGTGACATAACAGCTTAGTTTGATATATTTTAGGGTTTTATTAGATGTCCGGGATCTTAATTACTTTAGATTAATTGTGAAATCGGTAATGTCCCATATAATATTCATGAAAAAGTTATCAAAATGTGCAGATTTTCTATTCACCCTGCCATTGGGGTGAAAAGAAATGGGGTTATTAGAAAAAATTGCTCTATGTTAAAATTATCGAGTGCATTTTATCATTTGGCTTGGGGGCTAACGTTGATGATGGTAATGATAATGATTACTTATTAGACTTCTATTGACCCCTCTTTGATTTCTATTGTCCCCTGTCCAAATAAAGTTCTGATTCTGATTCTGATCCTGTTTGGTTTCTATTGCCCCCGTGAATCCATGACACCTCACTATTTTAACATAAAACTTTTAATTAATTTATAGATAGATTATCACCATTTTAGAGACTTTTCATTGTAACTTTGTCGAATTATCCTTTCTTTCCAGAGAAATATTTTTTTGAAATATGATTTATTCTAAAAGGTCGTAAGTCGCAAAGTTCGCCCGTGTGTTACTTTTCCCCACTTTTCCCTTTGCCAAGAACCTTGTGCTGGAATGTGAATCACCGGCGGGGCGCATTCTAATGACTTTTAGGTTAGCTTAAGTTAAGATTAGGTTAGGACAACTCAAGAAAAGGACAACTGAAGACTGGGCTGCATGGGCTCACGCTCTTTGCCTTCCCTTACATGGGAGAATCATAAAAAAAGTATTATTATTATTACTCTCAGAACAATAGGTAACTCTTCTCTGTGCTGTAGACTGTAGAATCGTTTTTCAGACACGTTTCTTTTCAGCAAATGTAAATATTTTGTAAATAATAGTCTTATTGTTACTGGTTATTGAGAAATTATTGTAGAAATAAATCTAAAGAGAAAGAAGACATAACTACTGGATTTGACAAAATGAATTTATACTATAGACGAATTATTTTATAAATAACATGGATGGAACGAATCATTAGTACATACCTACTAAAGACATTTTTACTGGATTTGATAACTGAAATGGAAAATACTGAAGACATTAAAATAAAATTACACTGAAAAGGAAAATATTCAAACTGAAGACTTTTTAAACTGGATTTGATCATTAGAAATATACACTAAAGACGTTATTTTTGAAACGAACAACGGAAGAACAAATACTGAAGACTAGGCTGCATGGGCTCAAGCTCTTCGCCTTCCATTTTATTATGGGAAAACGTAAAAAAAAAAAAAACTGTAGAATCGAAAATATTTCTATTATTTTATTCTATTTTCCAGTTAATTACAATATAAAACATATTTCGCATACGTAAGTCGTTATAAGTCGTATCTAAAATGATGGCTGGAAAAGGTAAATACTATTAATCACTGACTTATAATGTGCAATAGACTAAAAACCTGTTCGTTTTTACTTGCTTTAGTTTTTTCATGATATTTCAATAATAGTGAGGACCTTTAACTTCCAGTTATGCCGGAGACCGAGGAGCAGAATAGAATAAGGTTCCAAGTAGAACTGGAATTCGTTCAGTGTCTGGCAAACCCGAATTATATACATTGTAAGTATTTTGAGGTTATGTTTAAAACGTATAGTAATTTTTCCCGTTGATTTCACCCTATAGTTACAAATGGAGCTCAATTTGTTTAATACATTCTTATTCTAGCAATAAGACTTGCATTAGCCATGTATTACTTACTTTAACAACAAAACTGTTTTTTCATTTGTACGTTACATACAATAGGGTGTAATGTAAGGGACAATGTACCGAAAACTGATAAGGGTTGCTCAATCAACGAAACTGAACAACTTTCACCAGAAAATTCTATCAGAAAAAAAAATACTTTCCCATACAAAATGATCACCTCAGTCAGACAATTTGTATGGAAAAGCCAATTTTTTTTTTAATTTTCTGAAAGAATTTTCTGGTGCAAGTTGTTCAGTTTTGTTGACTGAGCAACCCCTATCAGTTTCTGGTGTGCTGGTCGCTGGCCCTCACACCCATATTGATCTGTTTTCTGAAACTTGTTACAGTCTTAGCCCAACGAGGCTACCTCAAGGAGCAGACGTTCATAAACTATATCCGGTACCTACAGTATTGGAGGGAACCGGAGTATGCTCGTTATCTCAAGTATCCGATGTGCTTGCATTTCCTTGAACTGCTACAACATGAAGCATTCAGAAGAGAATGTGTTTCCGCACAGGTTTGTATATTTCATTTATTCAGTAAAACAATACATACCAAATTATTAGGGGAAACATTCCTAAATAGCTGGAATATTTCCTGTTTTCCTGTAAACCCTTGTTTCTTATGTTCATTAACAGTTAGTAGACTCAAAAAGTTTTAGTTTTTGTACATGTGTACTTTAGTAAGTTTGCAAATAGTATGTAAAAGATAGATTTTGGAACCAAAATAAAATTGTGATGTTGTTACCTTTAACTGTAAGCAAATAGTCCAGAAGTTTCTATATGAATTTGATCATCTGAATTTGAACCCACTAACTACCTCTGGCATACTAAAAATAAACCTAATGCTTTAAAAAATACCAATTACTAGGTATAATCACGCCTTTATCCCTAATGGGCTAGGCAGAGCGTAAACGACTTAAACAAAGGTTGTTCCGCCACGTCTGACAAGTTTTGAGGGTTATTCCAAATTAATTTAAATGTTCAATAACTAGGGGTAAAAAAGAAATACATTTAAATATAATTATTTCAGCATATACAGGATACAGGCTGTATCCGGATAAGAGTGTATTGTTAAAGGGTTTTATTTCGGGAAAACTCTTTTGTATGTTACTCATTTTCACCTCCTATTTCAGGTGTGTAAATTCATGGACGACCAAGCGATCCTACTATGGCAGCATTACACCCGCCGACGCACGCGCACCTTACAACCGCCCGATGCGCCGACGCAGCAACCGCCTAACCCGCCGCCGCCGCAGGGACCGCCCAGGCATCAGACATAGGTATTGTGTAGGTAATTCTTAGTTTCAAGACATACCCACGGATGTATTACATTTGATTTGGATATGTCGCAGGATGCTGATAAATAAAAACCTGCTAAGGGATTTGACAGTTTCAGTATAAAACTGGATTTTCTTAGGATTTGGATAAAATCCTAGATTTTTATCAAAACCCCGATTTAATCATAATCCTGCAACGGGGTTTATAAGGGTTTGCGTCTAATCAGCCCAACAGCCACTGCGACCTGTGCAGATCTATTGTAGCTCCATAGATACACCCCATGTGTATCAACCCCAAATGTTCATCACTTCATCACTCATTGATTTTCGACTCAACGACGAAATGTTACATAGTATTAGCCGTATCATGAAATGGTATGGAATGTTGTTCAGGCAGTGATGGTTCTGCTCTTATCTTTCTGTAGGCATACACTCCTGTGCCTCTGGTTATATGTACATTTGATTGTAAAGTGTTAGTATAAATTAGGATTTAAAACATTGCTTTAGATCCTAGTTTAGATCTAACTGGTTTAGCCAAAGTCTAAGACCCAAATTCAACACTCATAATGTTCATAACCATAAGTGTACAAATACTTGCGTTTAAATATTTTTTTTGAAAATGTGAATCCCTGCTGTAGCAGTTTTGTATTAACAATAAAAAGATATAAAAAAGCCAAGGATTCCGAGGTTTTTAGTGTGTTATTTTATAACACAAATTCACAAAATTAAACGAGTCAGGGATAATCAAATAAATAAAATAAAAATATTCTGATATGTGTTGCCAGTGTTGCTTTACCACTAATCATAATTCTCATCATAAGCATTTGAACAGAGACTGAATGTTAAGTAACTACTTTATTGTATGTATTGTAAATAATATTTATTAGTACCTAATGAAGGTATCTTATAATATTTTGTAATATTAAAATTTGAAATAATAAACCATTTTTTTATAACACTTGTGTAATTTACACTTTCCAAAAAATATTTAACAGAAAGTAACTCATTCATAACCATAAAACAAACCTTAATATTTATAAAGAAATAAGAACAAAAAAAAATACTGAATCAAAAAATAAGATATTTTAAACAAAATACAATTTATTTAGTAAATGGCCTGGGTCTCCGTTGGCGGGCCTTGCAGAATGCCCGCAGTGTGCAGTAATACAACAGCTCTATCAAGCTCATCATACTGAATCCCATACACAGGCCGAGGAGACCTCCAGTGTTGGCTGAAATAATACGCAAAAATTAGTTTGACCACCAATAGTATTGCAACACCAAAACACAATCTACTTACAAAGAAATTCAGTGAGGCCAAATATTTCCCCTTTCGTGAACCTTTGGAATTTCCCGTCTTCGAAATAGAAGTGGATAACCAACATATTTTCTCTGAAAAACAGAATAAATTTAAATCCAATAGTTGTCCTTGTCTAATCTTGGTCCGTGATCTGATTATAGTACTTTTTTGTCCACCTTCAACTCTTCAAGTAGAATCTGTTGAAGTGAGCGTGATTGTCCATCATTGTGTTGAACAATGCAACTATGGACCATAATCTACCCTAGTATCTTAGCCAAGTGTAGACACTTGTAGCCACAAATTTCTCCATTCCTATCCTCAAAAAAAAGCAAAGTATATACTATACATGAAGTACTCAGCAGACCGTCCAGTCCTATTCACATACTCTTTGACCAGCGGCTTCAGCAAGGGTCCGCTGCTCATCCTCTCGTCGTAGGATATTTCTGTGCACGCTGCTAGGCACTCTTCACATTGCCGTTCACTTACTGGAAGAAATTAGACAATGTGGTAAGTGGATCTTTCTTTTGTCACCTAGACATGACATGTGAATCTAGATGTTCTAGACTAGATTATTGAACACTCTTTAGCATAAAAACTTGGCGTGCAATAGTTAAACTACCCACCTAAACTGACATTCTTCCAGACATCTGTGTAGCATCTTGCATCTGTTTTGCCACACACACGAGTTGTACGATTTTCTAAAATCATAAAAAAGCACTAGAAGTATTATAAATTCTCACGCACTGATGTAGAAAAGGTGAGAAATGTGTGCACTTACTGGGCATATAATACAGCACGCATTTGCAGATGTCCAGCATCTGTCTGGACTCGCATTCCATTTCGCAGTTCCTTATCGTGTATGTCCTGGAAACAGAAGATTCCACCAATTTCTTTTTCGTTTTCCGTATTTCATATGTAGGCTTGTGCCTCTCGTTGGAGAAGTCGATGAGCTCATGATGATGATGAAGACATACCGAAAGAACAGCAGAGTCTTCTCACTGGAGAAGAAGCAGAGTCTCTTCTTGATGTCAATACCCTGCAGCGCTGGTTGAGAGTCGTAGATCCTGGGCTGGATGGCCACGCGAGCCTCCACTCCTGGACCGTAGATTTCCCCTAGATTGGCTATCTTCGGGGTTTCTGTCGGGTTGTGAAGGAGGATCTGAAACGGTTTTGGTCTTTTAAGTCCTGGTTTCCATTTTAACGTACATTTCAGAAGTAGGGTACCTTATTCGATTTATACTCACTTTGAATCCAGCACTTTTGGTGGAAGCGCAGTAATATTCCGCAGTGTTAGCGTCCAGCACTAGCTTCAAACCGTGATGAGTTCCAACTCCTAAAATTACCATTCAAAACTCATTTCGAACTGTTAACTTTTCTACTGATTTCATTAATTATCTTGTCTTTATGAAATGGTTAATTTCCAGATATTTTAGTCTCGATTCCTTGTTTAGATCAGATTCCTGTGTCCTCATTTGCTTGTTTTGAACTAGCTCTCCATAATAGGTACTTACCTTTGGCTCTCCAAGGGAAACCGTCTGGGGGAGAACCCGGTGGATATCCTCCTTCTGGTGTCCAATCGACAGAAGGTGACGGAAATGTTATGTTCATATCATTTAGGTTTTTGCTGCGAAAACCAGACACTGTCAGCAAAGCCGCGCTGAGGGTAAACGAAGACCCAAATAAGCAAAAAAAATAGAATTTTGAAAAGTTCTCGTGTTATTCTACATCATGTTTCTACAGATGTCTTGAAAAATGTTCTACGCAGACCGCGGATGTATGCCAGCTGAAGTTCTACTAAGTTTAATTTGCCCAAGTGTGAAGAGAAATGTTGCACCCTGAGCCATTCCTGTCCAGTTTAGATTTACTATGTGAAAACAACAGGTAAGCCCCGAAGGTATTAAAGCCAATTTTCATCCAAACCAATGATTACCAAGCATCCCCGGCGATTCTTAAACATACTTACGGATTCCTGAACATATAGTCCCGGTGTACCGCATTGAAGGTGCAGCAGAGACCCTCATCTGTGAGCTGTGAGTTGAAGAGATCAGAACACAACATTGACTTGGAGTTCCATGTACATTCCACCAACATTTCTCCGCAGGGTTGCGTTACCTGTAAAGCCGAAATAGCAAACAAGCAGAACACAAAGAAAAGTTACGTAGAAAAATTAGTCCACTCATGACCATGGACCGTGCAACCGCTCCGAAATATCAAGTGAATCAAACTAATAAAAAAAAGTTATCGTGGTAATAACCCCGTTCAAAAGTGTTGTTGAGGGTACAGCCTTACGAGCTAATTTGGTAAGAAAGAAATATGTGTTTTGGAAACTTACGTTAATCAGAAATTGTCTAAAATGGTTCCAATCTGCGCTCTCATCCAATTCCTCTACAAAAAGATCAGCGTCTGATTCATCTTTTTCCGAGCACAGACTTTCCAAAAGTTTAGTGTCCACTGAATCTCTGTAAGATAAATGCATCTTTTTGGTTCAGTTAGTTATATGAATTTTGCGTCAAACAGGACTGTGTGGTTGCAATGAAACAATGTTGGCTATGGCTTGTGTGCTAATTTCAGTAAATTGTCAGAAAACACCCAAGATGATCCTTTATTCCAAGCCAGCACAGTATTAGAGAATAATCATTATTCCTTTCAACATTATTAACGGGTTTTGTTTTTATTGGCGTGACGCATCCACTATTAAACCTAGCAGTCTTACCCAATCTGCTTGTACCGTTTGGCGACAGACTTTTTCGCCTGGTTGACGTTGCAGATAGGGATGTTGACAGGGTTCATTATGAAGAACCTTATGAAGTTACAATCTTACCCCATCTGTTTGTACCGCTCTGCGACAGACTTCTTCGCCTGGTTTACATTGCAGATGGTGATGGCGGGGAAGGGGAGCTCACTGAGGGGCATGTTGACAGGGTTGATGCTCACAATCATTGGGGACTGCCTCCACTTGTTGTAGATGTTCATTATGAAGAACAGCGCGATGATGAACGAGCTGGTAAACGCAGCTAGCCAGAAGAACCTGGGTTTATAGGATTAGCTGTTTGAAAGTGTAGAGTTTTATTGTCAGTGCCGTGCTGCTGGTATTGTCGAAAAGTCTGTTGCAATACTATTGTAACAGACTTTTCGACAATATTATTGTTCAGATTGACCTATGTCGAATAGGTACTATATTGTCTCTGTTCTCAAATATTGTTTTTTGCCATTGGAGTATTTCCTGTTGTTTTGCTAGAAGCTGTACCTCTCAAACCACGTGAGTCTCCTCTCTCCGATGTATCGCAGCCCATGCAGCGTGGAAGTCACTAGGTATTCGCGAAGGTCTTTCTTGAACTCCACAGTCTCACAAATCGATACCTTCAACTCGTGTTTCCCGGCAAGATTGGTCTAGAACAAAGTGAATGAAAAAGTTTTCTTTTTATCACGCCTATATCATTAACGTGGTGAATCATACCTCATGTATTTTTTAGGGGTAATTTTCAATAGGATTTTTCCGGATATCAGCCCATCGCCTAAATTGCAGTTTCCTAAAGATTTGATCGGGTCCTTCAATTCCCTCGAGTGGGTTTTCCTAATTGATCAACAGCATTTGTGGTCGCCACGGATGGGCATGTAGATAAATAGGCGGTCCTATAAACTCCATGGTAGCGTCGTAAATCGGAAATAGTGTTTTTTTTAGGAATATAGTGTAAGGGACAGCTTAACACAATTGTCTCCCTTAGTTGATGTTAAAGAAACTGACCGAGAGACTATTTTAATCGATTACATTTGATACAAACCTCACTATGGCTCCTGCTTATGGGTAGTTTATGGTCCCAATTGTACCACGGTGGTGGGTCTTGTTTTGTCTGTGTCGTCCAGTAGTTTTGCTGTGAGAATAAAATGAGGCGCAAATAAATATGTATCAACAAAAGTTTATTGGAAAATTACTCAACAAA
Source organism: Scrobipalpa atriplicella (assembly GCA_029255725.1). NCBI lineage: Eukaryota > Metazoa > Arthropoda > Insecta > Lepidoptera > Gelechiidae > Scrobipalpa > Scrobipalpa atriplicella. The sequence continues at coordinate 71,725 of JARACY010000900.1, forward strand.
AAGCTTTGAGTTATTTCCATGACATTCTGTATTGTTATAATTAGAAATACCTTCCGAAAATTTTCAGCAGGATTCTTCCGCGGCTGCACCTGATCAGTTATTGGAATCATCATACTTCAAAAGTGATTTTACAAACATAAAAACTGTCTTTCTACTTGTAGTTCTTTACAACAATGGACCGAATAATCGAGTCCGTGAAACTTAATTTG
>JARACY010000901.1:0-71931 GCA_029255725.1 Scrobipalpa atriplicella
GAGCACTATCAGTTTGCGGGAAGCTGTCCCTTACACCCCGTATTTACCTACCACCAAAGTTAATCAATTAGCCATTCTGAATGACACTGTGTATTCGAAGTAAATCATTATATTCGAGTGGACAAAAACTGAGTTTTCACGTATAAATTCCTTGACGTTTCTCTACTTGATAAATGAACCTAAAACTACGGGAAATAAACTAGGGCCCGTATTTATAATCAGCTCTCAAGTGTGACAGCGAGTTTGAGTTTATATCAGAAATGTCAGTTCAGTACAAAACGGCCTGTCAAATCCATACTTAATATTGCTCTCAATCTTGAGATCGCTTTATAAATACGGCCCTAGATTTTTCTTTACGGACTTGTCTACTTCTTTCTTCTTTAAAACGAGTGGGTTTACTAAATTAGGCGTTTGGCATGGTTTGTAAAACGACCACTATCAAAGACAGCGATTGGGCCGACAGTAACAGTTAGAATTTTTGTATGGTTATTAAAGTGGGGTGTATAGCAAGATGAAACAAATTCAAAATCTTAAAATACCTCAATAAGACTTAAAAAAGTGTTGCTAATTTAAAAGATATTTCACAAAACGTTTTTAAACTTAACCAGAATTTCAAATTCCCCTAAAACTATTTATTATTCCTTACTACATGCCAGTCCCTAAATCAGTCTCTAACTTTTGAAGTCCATTTACTAGAAATCTAGACTTAATCCAGGGTCTAGTTTAGTATTAGATCTACGACCTAAGCTAGGATTCCTCGCTAATTAGAATTAGACTATTTGTATGTTGCATTCTTGTCTAGACTGGTTTTCGCTAGATCATTATTAATAGTCCATGCTGGACTGGGAGTGATAGAAAAACATAGAATGTGCCAGCTGCATCTCCTCCTGAGCATGCTGTAAAAATCAGCTAAGGGATATGAGGGTTTTAGTATTGTAATTTAGGCGATGGGCTGACAACCTGTCACTATAGCAATATACAGATCCATCTGGAATAACCCTCAAAACTTGTCAGACGTGGCGGAACGACCTTTGTGTGGGTCGTTTACGCTCTGCCTACCCCATTAGGGACAAAGGCGTGATTATATGTATGTATGTATGTATGTATTATTAATAGAAAAGTAAATTACATAAGCAATACCTTTCCTGTCCTATCTATAATATCTTTACTTATATTGCTTATACTGAGCATTAATTAAAAAGAGAAAAAGTTTGTATTTTCGTTACGAATAAATTCAAACTACTAAACCGATCTCAAATAATCTTTCACCATTAGAAAGCTACGTTTACCCAGATTAACTAACAAAGACAACTTTTTACCGCGGGAATAAAATATGAATTCCACGGGAAAACTCATTTACCCGTGGATAAAACTGCGGTGCAAACAGCTAGTTTAATAATGCTGTGTTTTACCTCATCATCTTATTTCTTTCAATAAATTAACCCACGGTAATTTGCTCCTCAAGAAGCTTTACGTAACCAGCGAAAGAGTAATTTCTGAAATTATCTGGCACTGTCGCGAAATCTAAGCCGCTCGTATCGTCTAACATAGTCCCAGTAGGGCGCAGATACTGCCTACGTAATGTGTGGTGCAAGATATAAGCGAATTCATCATCAGTTCATCATAAGAGCATCATAAAGAAAAAAAAACATAGGGAGGATTATACTATTTTATGTATTAGACAATTTTGCAACACGCCTAGATACTTATGTAGTAAGAGAACTGAGACTGACACAGTCATGAATCATAGGCTCGTATTTATAAAGCGATCTCAAGATTGAAATCAATATTAAGTATGGATTTGACAGGTCGTTTTGTACTAAAATGACATTTCTGATACGAATTCAAACACGCTGTCACTCTTGAGAGCTGATTATAAATACGGGCCATAGAAAATCCGTTTCAGGAGCTGCTTTTACTTACTGCTGCATGTACCTAAATGTAACATAAAAAATACTGTCGCAAATTTAATGACGCTAAACTAAATATTTCGTTACATGATGGATTTGAACCCATGACCTTCGGCGAACCGTTTCGCTGCTCTGACCGACTGATTAGCTACTGTGCCTTGAAATTAGTACTCCAGCAAAATTAGTAGGTTCCATTAAAACGTCTTTTAAATCTTTAAATATTTTTTTTTTACAATTTTACATGCTTTTAAAAACATAAACATTTCAAGTGAGAAAAATAAAAATACTAGTTGGTACTGTAATCCGCTTACCGCTTATCACCTATCCCCTCCCCTTATCTACGCACCGTGATGATTTATGGGCTGGCCCTCCCTTCTCGGCCAATTTACAGAAAACCCCCGTCTGTAATAGAACACCCTTCAGCCATGAGACACTTGCCATCCTTGCCCATCTTAAAAGGTACGGGATTTACACACATACACTTACAAAAGACAAGGACATTCGTCTTAGTTCTGTTTTAACTAGCTTTCCTCCGCTTTTAGCCGCGGTTAAATAATTTTTATCGGATATTTTCCCGTGATAAAAATACAGCTATAATAATAATTCCTTCTCCAGCTATCCATCGTCCAGCCAATTTTAACGAAAATCATTTAGCCGTTTAATATCAATACATAGGGTACGAGTATGTTTTTAAATGACTGTTTACCCGACCAAAACCCGACTGAGGAACGCAAAAGAGGGTAATGTGTTTGTCAAACTAAATGGTTATTTGTTTTACGATTGTTCTTTTGTGGTGTTAGAAACTAAACGCATGAATGGGTAAGTATTTGATTATAATTCCTTTGCTACGGAGAAATTCCAAAATGGTGACAAAAAGTAACGAATGGGAAATCTTGGAATATATTTTTAAATGATCTAGATGTTTCTTGAGAATTGCAGGCTGATTACAAAGTGTTCTTGCGACAACCTTTCATAGGTAATTAAACCTTTTTGAGGGTTCTACAAAACCCAATAAAAATCCCAAAAATGATTCTAGGACGGAAGACCATAACATAATTGCTTGGAAAACGCCATTAAACGCCACCAAAAATTAAGCTTTACCAATCTCAACTGATTTTTAACTACGTTTGCGTCGCCATTAAGGATCCTGAATCTCATTACTTTGTGCTAGTGAGGGGTTTCGTGAGAGAAAACCGGTAAATGTTGAATACCGGGTAAATATACCGGTCTAAAAATACGTGGAAAATATTTCGGAATGCTGAACTGGGAGAGCTATTTTTATCTTATTATTAGCATAAAATTTTGTAATTCAGATATCTAAGATTTGAGCGAATTGGCAGAAAACTTGTCTTAATGAAAAAGCGCTCAAAAAGAGGCAAAGGGCGTTCGGTTGTCAGACCATCGCCTAAATTACATAATACTTATTATAATACTGAACCCCCCTTGGCTGGTTTTTACAGTATGCCCGGAGATGCAACAGGCACATTCTACGTTTTTCTATCGCTCCCAGGCCAGAAAGGAAGTTTTGAATTCCAAATTGAGAGTTAACCAGTATAAAATATTACCGGCATAGTTACCGGTTAACAAACATTGTATCTCAGCACTAGCCCTTGCCTTGACTACATTTTTGGCGGCAAAATTGTCATTAGACTAAATTCCACGTAAAGGAATGTTTTAATTTAAATTAGAATTTAAAAGTTAGGTATAAGGTTAAGTCGGCTCATTTTTGTAAAGATATTTTCTTTTTTGTTACTTTTATTTTGTGTTTATTTTTTCTGTGAATATTGGTTAGCAAAACACTCTTCAAGGGTTTATTAAAGTAATTCTAAGCTCTTCAATAAGGTATCATTTCATGGAACTTGGCCGTTGTAGAGTGGTGTTGTAGGTGACAGTTTGTATTATTCTCTACAACGGCCAAGTTATTTGAAATGATACCTTATTGAAGAGCTTAGAATTACTTTAATAAACCCTTGACTTGGCCCACTTTTTTGATATCACAACTTTTTTGTGCAAACCATGCACCAAACTATCAAGAACTTGGCTTCTATTTTTACATTTATGTTTTTGGTGGGATTAAAATATACACAAACTGTGAACTCTCTCAAAACCATAGTGTAGAATTATGGACCAGTTAGGCATCGTTCACACTGCGCTAAGCGCTACGTGACGGAGCGCGTGATTGTCTATGCTCGCATTGTATTAAACAATGAAATATAGACAATATCTGCCCTACGTAGTAACGTAGCGCGTATAAGTCGCCTTCATTCTATCTATACGTCTGTTCATACTTGCATCCATGTTAATGTTACTTTGCTCGGAATCTTGGCTCGCACAATAACGTCCATCCTTATGGTGATTGCTGACTGTTGATACAACAAAAAGAAGCAATCATCATCATCATTAATAATAAATGCATCTTAGAACCGGAGGAAGGTATTTTTTCCCCTCGGAGTGCCTAGGACCTCGGATAGCATAGGTGGAAATATCTAAGAATGTGCGTCGATACAAAATATTTCGACATTTAGGTACAATATAGACCTAGGTAGTCTATATTTTAGGCATTTTTCTTTTTCTACCTCATTTTCAGGGTCAGTTTTGTTTTTCTGAAGTTGTTTTACTGTTTCTTTCTTGCACTGTGCAAAAATTGGACGAAACAAAACACAGCCGTTCCCAGTTCGCCGAATGTAGCTAATTTTCACTCTCCCGCTAAAACATTTTTCGGCTAAACCATCCGATGGTCGGTGTAAAAGTTTTAATTGGCCCTCAGATTAATGCCCAGAGGTGGATAGAGAGAGAATACGGGAATAAATTTGCTGGACTGGGAGAGATAAACATAGAACGTACCAACTGCTTCTCCTCCCATGCTGATAAAACCATCGTCTCTATAGCAATTTATCTATCTGATGAAATAATCTCAACACCTTGTCAGAAGTCCTTGTAGTTGATGTGTATATTTATTTTTTATTCAGCTTCATGTCATAACGTGCCCTCCAAAACTGTAATGATTGTATAAATGTTATAAACAATAAACAACACGGAATCCTTTTTCTAGTAGTCGATTTTGATCTAGATCCGTATTCTCTTCATTTAATTAACAACGTACCTTCCGAAGCACGGAATCTGTCTTCTATTAGTTGATGCATTAGTATACTGATCTATCTCCGTATGTTTTCGCTCGTAATAGATTTCGCCCCTCGGTTTCCAGCTTGACATTTTATTTATAGCACAGCTCAGTCGTGCCGAGGTTTTTTTAGATTACGGCAATAATTTTAATAGAATGGCATACGGACTGATGTGATAAATGTAGGTAAATAATATTTTGTGGTAGGGTTTTGTGCGAAGCCTTCTGGGGGAGTAGCAGCAAACCACCATCTTGCTTATTTCTGCCGCCAAGCAGGAGTGTTCGCACTTCTAATTGTCTAAAGGGCAAGAGTCGAGCCAGTGAAATTACTGACAGAAGACATTTAATTTTAATTTTTAATTTTATTTAATTAATTACAATTTAATTATGACATATCTCAAATATTAACTTTGCGTTCCCCCCCTGGGAATCGAACCCAGGACCTCCGGATCGAGAGCCCATGGCTCAGACCACTGGACCACGGAGGCAGTTGAATAGGATGGAATAGGATGTGGGATAGTGTAGGAGTAGGTATTATAGGCTACGGTGCTGCTGACCATCAGGTGTTTTTTTTTTAATGACAGAAAAAAAAGCTTACAGAATCAGTCTCATAAAGTCAGATGATGTGTACCAAACAGTTGTTTAGGTGTATTTTACGAAGCTTATTCAGCTCTTGTCAGAGAGAGATAGCTGTTGAGCAGACATTTTTCATAAGTAAATATTGGTTAGCAAAAAACACGAGAATTTTATTTTAATTTAGATTTAATTATGTCGCGACTGATCATCGTATTTCAGATCCTACTATAACAACATCTCATACGGAGGTCCCGGGTTCGATTCCCGGCGGGGGACAACGACTTTGTGTTGTTGTTTCTAGTTTGGTTAGGATATTGCAGGCTGATCACCTGATTGTCCGAAAAGTAAGATGATCCATGCTGTCGAATCGGCCTGTAAATAGTCGGTCCTGCGCCTGATTTCTCTCTGGTCGTGTCAGTCAGTCTGTCCCATCAGAATAAGAGATTGAATGAATAGAGAGTACACTTGTGTGTTGCGCAAACTCTTGGGCACTAAAAACTAGTCCCGCGCAGTTGGCCGATCTCTGGGAGATTGGCCGCCGTCACCGAAAATCGGTTGGGAGGACTATTATTATTATAACAACATAAATGCGAAAGTTTGTATGTTTGTTACCCAATCACGCTTCAACTAATTGCATAAGTCAGGATGGAACTTGGCACACATTTGCTACTTTTCAACCTTGGGATAACCTTTGTTGACTTGGAGAACTTATTTAACGCTGTTGAAACCGCGGGCAAAAAGCTAGTTAGTTAAATCTAATATTTTGAAAGTTTTCAACACTGTCTCACAAGGTTTGCGTTTTATCACCCGATCATTTATTTTTTATTTTAAGCTTAACATTTCCTTACTATAGCTTATAAGTTTATATTATGTTTATCTCATGTTTTAGTTTAGGTATTAGTGTGTTTGTTAGAATTTAAATCTTATGTAATTTTAATATAGCATGTTAGTATTATGTTATTGTTAGTTTAACTATTAACGTAAGGACCGCCGAGAGCGGTGTAAGCCTCCTCCAATGTTTTCCAGTGTTCTCTATTTCTTGCAAGTCTAGGCCATAATTTTTTTTTCCGGCTACTCTCATTATATCATCACTCCATCTTTTAGCCGGCCTACCCTTTTTGCGTCTCTTGTAGAAGGGTAGCCAATTGGTAACTGTTTGTGTCCATCTATTGTCTTTAACTCTTTGAATGTGGCCTATCCATTTCCATTTCAACTTCAGTGTATGTTTAATGATATCTTTTGCCTTTGTCTTTTTCCTTATCAATGTACTATTTACTTTGTCTTTAAGTTTGATGTTCATGAAGCTTCTTTCAATTCCTCTTTGGCATGATCTTATTTTGTTCGTGTTTGACCCGATCATTAAACGTATGAATATTGAATGACATAATTAATTAATTACGGCTATTGTGAGACAAAACTCTAAAGCCGAGCACACACATTAGACACAACGCAACGCTTCAGACGATGTTTGATTTGCAAACAGAGGCATTGATCACCGCAGACCTAGATTGCAGTAGATAACGCAATGAGTTTTTAGTCGAGGTAGTGCCAATCCACTTGGTATTATCTTGGTCTCTACTGATGAAGTAATTAAGTGCCGTTCAGTGAAAAATTTGGCTGTGCAATATTGAATTGCAAATAGACTTCAAGTTAGGTTAGGTGTTAGTAAAATATTGCACATCGACGCTTGGAACAAGACCATGGGCTAGTTTTTTGGTTTCCTCATAAAAAATGTCTGATCGAAGTGGTCATTTATACCGCGGGGTGTAAGAGACCGCTTCCCTCAAACTGATAGGGATTACTTAGTTAACGAAACTAAACAACTTTCACCAGGAAATTCTTTCTGGAAATGAAAAATAAAATTGGTACTTCTTGATACACAAAGACCAGACAATTTGAACGGGAAAGCCGAAAAACTTTTTCATTTCCTAAAAAAAAAAACGATTTGAATGTTGTTGCGTTTCGTTGACTTTTATCAGCTTGCGGGAAGCTGTTTCTTACAGCCCGTAATATATTTGTCATCATCATCATACGTTATCTGTTGTGTTACGTGGTCTGTTGCAATTTAGATCTGTGTTCCGTGTGTGATCAGCTTAATGTCGGTGTACTGATTAAAGCACAATCAATAACACAACAGAATCAGTGATTTGAGCTTTGAATGCGGTGGTTGCGGGTTCGATTTCCATTAGGAGAATACATAGTTCGATCAATCAATTTATCGCTGTTACGTAAAATTTCTGAATTCGCTCATTGGCCGAATTAGCCGACAGATGGCGCCACATCAAGAAATGCAAGTTCTGAAACGCGGTATCGAAGTTTTCTCAGTGATCTGCAGATATATAAGTTTCAAACTTATCCGGTTGGACTCCGGTCCCCTGGTCACAACACCCGATCAGGTGGGTAGCTACCCTTTTCCCATCCGCCATCACTCGGCTAACTGGCCTCTCAAGGAAATACTCCTAAAGCCGGAAAAAAGAGACTTCAATCCCCGAAATGTCCTTTTATTTCGGCCAATGAGCGTTGTAAAACAACCATTCCACGGACTAGCAAACATTGCCGAAGTAGTTAAAATACCAAGTGTAAGGGACATTAAAATACCAGGTGTAAAGGACAGCTTAACGCAAACTGATAGGGGTTGCTTAGTTCATGAAACTTAACAACTATGTCAAAAATTAAAAACTCTGAAACCATGATGTATGTGTTGGAAGAACCTTTGTTTCTAGTACTATTATATATTCTGTGTTTCTAGTACAATTTCTTATTCGGTGTCCTTCCTTATATTCTAGTTTAGTCATAAATACCTACCTACTTTCTACCACCAAACTTTACTCTTCGCAGTCGCCACTCAATGTTACTGACATTCAAATGAGAACACGTCCGGTCTAGTGATGGGATCTTAAGTATCGAATACTCATAAAAATAGAGAAACTACTCAGGTAGGACTTGAACCCAAGATCTTCGGCGTACCGTGCTGACGCTCTAACCATATTCAGCATTATACTAACATAAGTATTATACCGAATACCTACTCATTATCAATTTACTATAGGTACACTGATCAGTGCAAAACAGATCATGGACCTTCTCCATTTGGAGAGCGATTACCATAATTCTTGATCTCTTTGAAGGTCACTAAAATACACAGGGTTTTTTATAACCGACAAATAAAGTTGGTTTGACCGCACACTTATTTATTATTTGTACCCTTTATGATGAAGCTGTATACATAATTATTAGAGTTTGACAAAAACTGTTCTAAGGGCGCGAAATAGAGATTGTTAATAGAGAAAAAAAAATTACGTGTTGCACTCCGGGAGTGCCGGCAGAAGCGAAAACTTAACAGATGGCGCTAGTAGGTTTCTAAAACACAACTCTTGTTTGACGCAACCGGCAATTTTGCTTGGCCTCTGTTTGCATACAATTTGTGTGCGACCAGAGGTCAGGAACACTGGTCTGTCGATCTGTCGCTAGTTTAACATTTTTTATCCATGCCAAAAAGTGCACAACGCCGCTAAAGAAGTTCTCACTTTTGCTGACGACGGTAACAGAAGTTAATTATTCCTTAGCACTGCCCATCTCTAACCTTCCAAGTTCGCGTGATTCAAAAAGCACAACTTTAAAGTGAAGAAAAATTCAATTTGACTTGTTTATGTTTCCGAGTGCCTTTATAGCCGCTGCGGGTGTTTTTAGCACAAACAACAAAAACAATAAACAACTACCAAGAACAAAACATACCGGGTGTAAGGGACAGCTTCCGCAGGAGTTGCTCAGTCAACGACACTGAACAACTTAAAAAAACAGCGAAAATGAAAAAACCAATAATTGTCTGATTTAGATGTTGGGTTTGTTTGAGCATTTGAGGAAGTAATTTTTGATTCCCTAAAAGTTATTTTTTTTCGTGTCAGTTGTTCAGTTTCGTCGACTGAACATCCTCAAATAAGTTCGCGGGAAGCTGTCCCTTACACCCTGTATAAAACTAGGGGGTTCTCTGTTGTGAAAAATTAGGTCATTAGATTCAGAAGAATCTCTGGGGGCTTCCCGGAATGGCGTCGTTTCTCTGGTTTAGTTGTTTTTTTTTGTGTAAATAAATTACACGAACAGACACAATTTTTATGAACTCTATTTTGTCATAATATTCAGGTCGCTATATGGTATTTTTTCAGGCAGATATATATACCTACGTATTGCTGTAGTGACGAATTATCAGGCCATCTTTACAATATGCCCGGGATGAGAAGCAGGTGGTACTAGTATGTCTAAGTCCAGCATGGAAAAATTTGCTAAACTATACGAGAGGACATCGTGATTCGAATCGAAACTTATACTTGTGAGTGCACTATCTCTCTTAATACATATTCAAAACTAGCGGGACAGAAAAGCGTTTGCTCTCTAATACATACATATAATCACGCCTTTATCCCTAACGGGGTAGGCAGAGCGTAAACGACCTCAACAAAGGTCGATCCGCCACGTCTGACAAGTTTTGAGGGTTATTCCAGATCGATCTGTATTTTGCTATAGTGACAAGGTCAGCCCATCGCCTAAATTACAATACTGAAACCCTCATATCCCTTAGCTGATTTTTACAGCATGCCCGGGAGGAAATGCAGCTGGCACATTCTATGTTTTTCTATTACTCCCAGTCCAGCATTGCTCTCTAATCCGATGAGATATATCATCTATGTTGTGTAGTGTACCGGGATTCAAACCCATTACCCCCAAATAATAACTAAGCCATCCAGGCAACAAATGACATAATTGAAATGTTTCTTCTGAAAACCCCTTGTGCCTGCATTGTCCTAATCAAACTTTGAACAATTTCACAAAGTGACCCTACAATAATCAACTTTGTGTTCGCTGTGTAAATCGATCTCACGACCTCTATATCGTGAACCCAATGCTTACACCACTAGACCACAGAGGCAGGTATTTGGAATGCTGCGCCCAACTTCCTGAAATTCAGTCTGAAAATACTTCCCGTCAATTTTTCTATTCAAATTGAGTCGGTTCGTTACGATACCTTTCAGTTCGATCGGCTACTTCCTTTTAGGCTTATTGCGATCAATTCTTCAATGAATTTGGTGTATGCCTACATGGTCAAATTGTTTAATTAAGCCGTGGGCTCCCACTGCGGAGGTCATGGGATCGATTCCTGTGGTCCACACAACACAATATTAAGATGAGTTGTCGGTGTCGGTGTTGAGGGCTGATGAAATCGCTGACGTGGACTATGAGATGCTGCAACACTGTTGATGACAGATACGAAGCTTATAATACAGCGTCTACCATTTTGATGTTTATTTATAAGGTTGGATTAGGTTTGCATACGACTCAATCAATTCATCAGTGTTATCACTTTGTGGGACTTTTTCCAGTTTGCACAGGATAATGCAGGCTGAATCTTACTGATTGTTCGACGGGTAAGAAATATTATTCCGTACTCGCTCGTTAAGCCCTCAATCTGGTTCGGTGTCTCCTCGGTGTAGCGATATAATTTTCACCTGTTCATAATTTTATTTTTGTAAAATACTTAACCTAGCCGAAACTATTCCAAACATAATTTGTACTGTATGTTCTTGACTTGAGAACAGAACAAAGCAATTAACTGAGCCATCTCGGTTTCTTTACTGAACTAACTGAGTGTACATTTTGTTTGTGAACTATTCGTTAGTTTGCGACTCTATTTACGTTGAAATGTACGTTCTTTGAGTTGAAACAACGTTATGTAATTTCCTGAAAACAGTGAACTTGATGTTAAAATTAACAAAATGTTCAGGTAAAATAGCTCAAGAAAGATTTATGACGTTTTTTTTTTGTATTATTTAGTTACTTTAGTTCCATGAAAAGACCAAGTCGGTCTAATAAAAATACGGGGTGTAAGGGACAGTCTACCGGAAACTGGTATGGGTTGCTCAGTCAACGAACTGAACAACTTTCACCAGGAAAATCTTTCAGGAAATGAAAAGAATTAATTATAGAAAATTTGGTTACCAAGCGCCTGCTGACTACGTGCCAGGAAAGGATCCGGAGTTTCTTTGGGCACATAATGCGATCCCCATTGCACAGCCTGGAGAAACTCATCATTCTCGGACAAATGGACCGGAAACGCGCTAGAGGAAGAGCGCCATGCCAGCTAGATGGGTGGATCAACTCAAGGAGGTGACTGGAGGCCAGATACAGGGAGCGGTAGGTACATATCGCACTCGTAATAAGATAACGACCGAATGCAATTTTTCAAACTTTTGGGAAATGGCAAAAAACTTTTTGACTTTTTAAGGCAATTAAATTTGTTAAATTGTAATAAAATTTTAACAAAGAAGAATATCTAAAATCTAAAAATACACTTTTAATCCTTAGAATACCTTCTAATTAGACTCAGTAAAACATGTTCATATTTTTTAATATTTAATATTTATAGCGCAGAACCGGACCGAGTGGAGGAGATTGACATACAGTCACGATCCTCAGCATTGAGGGAACGACCAGAAAGATAGAAAATTACCATCTCGATCAGACAATTCGTATGGAAAGCTAAAAATTTTATTCAGTTCCTAAAATAATTTCTGCGTGATAGTTTTCATTTCATTCTGTCAGTTTGCGGAAACCTCTCCCTTACATCCTAGTATGATACAAATATCTTTATACATAAATCACGCCTTTATCCCTAATGGGGTAGGCAGAGCGTCAACGACCTAAACAAAGGTTGTCGTTACGCCTCGTCTGACAAGTTTTGAGGGTTTTTTAAGATAGATCTGTATTGTATATTGCTGTAGTAACAGGTTGTCAGCCCATCGCCTAAATTACAATATACTGAAACCCTCAAATCCCTTAGCTGGTTTTTACAGCATGCCCGGGAGGAGATGCAGCTGGCACATTCTATGTTTTTCTATTGCTCCCAGTCCAGCAGGTAAGCAATCTTTCTACCCCAATTATTTCCATTCTAATGAGACATTGCGAACACTTAGCTATATCCGTCGGTAAACATAATTCACTAATATCGATTACTGATCCCACTAAGAGTTTCAGTAATTGCGGTAATGTCAAGATCTATCTATCCACGCTACGTACGTTCTACATAATTATATACAGGATGTTTTTATACAGGGTGTTTGGTAGATCGCTGCAAACTTCTCACTCTACTCTCAGTCAACGAAACTGAACAACTTTCGCCAGGAAATTCTTTCAGGACACATAAAAGTTAAAGATGTTTTTCATTTCCTGAAAGAATTCGTGGCCGAGCTACCCTGCGAGAGGTTTGTTGCTATAAAGATCCTAACATCAAAAATTACCTCAATGTCAGACGAAAGGTCGTAATAAAACCCCCCTTCACAGCTAGGCTGTTCATGTTCTACATTCATCGCAAGGATGAAAGAGTGACTATGTGAAACAAAAAATGTTCTACCAATTCGTACCTACCTACTGAACGTTTCAGCAGTACGTAGATACTAAGCTACCTACTAACTCACTCAGTATTTTTAATCTACACACCTCACGTACGCCTTTCTCACGCCCGGAGCGTTCGCTCAACTCTACAATGCCCTTTAGAGTACCAAATTTAAAATTCTAGTCCATTTGTAGATCAAAGTCCGTTTAACCCTTAACTGCCTCCGTGGTCTAGTGGTCTGAACCATGCGCTCTCGATCCGGAGGTCTTGGGTTCTTTGGTTTAGAATACAAAGTTCTTAATTTTTTGCGAGACTTTCCTCAGTCGATGCTGAATCACCTGATTCTCAGTCGTCAAAGGAATACCGTGTTTCAGAGGGTACGTTTGAGATGTCAGTCCCGATTGCTGTCTTTGATAGTTGTCGTCACACTATCCATGTCAGAGGCCTAGTAGCTGGCTATTAGAGTGTTTAAAAAACTCTGAACCAGGAAAAAGAATGAAACCAGGGTTTTTCAGGTGGTTTCTCGACTCTACAATGCCCTTTCAAGTTCCGAATTTAAAATTCAAGTCCATTTGCAGATCAAAGTCCATTTAACCCTACGTTTGCCGGGGCGCCCAGAGACTTTGAGGCAGGTAAGCGACATAAGTCTCTAGAGACGTAACCCTCTACCAATCATTCTGAGCGGAGGGTTAAGTTAGGAGAGTGAGCGGAACCGTATTTTATTTATTTCTTTATGCTGCGGTTAAATCAGATTTCTAGTGGGAATGAGGTGTTTTCTCTCAGTATAAAGTGATCGGTATAAGTTTTGTACGTTCCCAGACTCCCATCTATCTTTCTGTCAAATTTTATCAAAATCGTCTCAGTTTGTCTTGTTTAGATTAGACTATGAAACTGAACAGCTTTATAGAACTTAGGTCGAAATATCAAAAAATAAATTTGGTGATTTCATACAAAATGACGCCTTTTGCATATGGGAAGACCAAGTTTGATTTTTGTAAGTATTTCAACAACAAAAGGAAGACGTTCAGTTTCATGGTCCCTTGAAATTTCTTAGGTTAACAAAAAAATCTTGCTGTAGAATGAAGTAAACAAATTTACTTAAGTTTCTTGTCACTACACAAACAAATAGGCCTTCTACAGATGTCTCCGGCCGAGGTAAAATTATTTAAGGTCCCTTTACTGGGGCACTATTTTTTTTTTATCCCAGTTACGGTAGACGTGATAAGTTTGACGTCAGAGGTCCCGGGATTGCCTTCCCAAGGAGATCCCGGTACGGCGCCTTTGTAGTTCACGGTTTGCTCCCGTCAGCTACTTTCTACATATTTTCTATTTTACGAAGAGTTTTCTCATAAGGCTTGTTTAAATAGCTAGTGCTTATTGATTACAACCATCGCCGTGGCTAGGCCATGGACCAGAAGGTACTTCGGAAGGCACGTAAAATCACTAACATAGAGTCTGTCTAATGAGTCGTTGCACACGGAAATGGCGCCAATTTTAAAAATCTTTAAATGTAAACACAGAAAAACTACAATAAAACTATTTTGATACTTTTATTTTATTTGTATGGAAATATCAAAATAGTTTTTTGTATAAAATTATTAAAAAAAAAAATGTTGTAGTTTTTCTGTGTTTAAATGTGAAAGATTTTTAAAATTAGCGCCATAGCCGTGTGCGCAACGACTCATTAGACAGACTCTAATGGGCTAAGAGTGCGATAGGAACAATGCTTTTGGGCTTTAAAGGGCGTGTTAAGCCGCATAAAAATCCTTTACTAGGCGGAATACAAAAGGTTAATTGACCCAAAATCCCAAACTATGTAAAAAAAAAAACAAATTCGCTTTCCGTTGAGAACTACCCGTTCTGGTAACTCGCTATAGTTTGCGTTCGGGTCCCGAAAGATACTAACTTTGATTTGACTTGAATTGAACATGTTTTCTCTCTGTTTTGATGATTTATTTGTAGGGCTGTGTCGATTCAATGTACCTACGTGTATTCTTCTTTTTTTGACTGCCTCCGTGGTCTAGCTGTCTGAGCCATGGGCTCACGACCCGGAGGTCCCGGGTTCGATTCCCGGTGGGGGACAATGACTTTGTGTTGTTGTTTCTAGTTTGGTTAGGACATTGCAAGCTGATCACCTGATTGTCCGAAAAGTAAGATGATCCATGCTGTCGGATGGGCATGTAAATAGTCGGTCCTGCGCCTGATTTCTCTCTGGTCGTGTCAGTCAGTCTGTCCCATCAGAATAAGAGATTGAAGGAATAGAGAGTGCACTTGTGTGTTGTGCAAACACTTGGGCACTAAAAACTAGTCCCGCGCAGTTGGCTGATCTCTGGGAGATTGGCCGCCGTCACCGAAAATCGGTTGGGAGGACTATTACTATTATTATTATTCTTCTTTTTTTATCTTCCATGCTGGACTGGAAGTGAAAGGAAAGCATAGAATGTGTGTGCCAGCTGCATCTCTTCTCGGGATTGCTGTAGTCAGCAAAAAGGATTCGAGGGTTACGGTGATTGTGATTTAGGCGATGATTTAGGCTCTTATTATTTATTGATACACATACACATTACAATCAAGATTGCCCTCAGTATTTGTCAGATGTGGCGAAAACGCATTTTTCTCTGCCTACCCCGTAAGGGATAAGGCGTCTTGACATGGTTTGTGTAACGACCAGTAGGAGAGACAGCGACCGGGACCACTTAACGTGCTCTCTGAAGCACAGACTCCTTATTTTTTGATTTCACAGACAGACTTGCAGGTGATTTAGGAGCCTGTATTGTATGTTCATGTACCAAAGTGGACACACATATGTTTATATTTATTTGCAATAATAAATTAACAATATTTAATTTTAATAAAAATATTAGTAGCTGCTACTGCTTTCTCTGAGATAGGTATCTCAACAATTAAATGTAACCAAATATTAATTATTTTATGTTAAAAATAAACATTTATCATGACATGAGGTAGTTGAGTATGTATTAGTAAAATAATAAATATTTCTTGAAATATTGTTTCTTTTATTGTACAAAAATATTTTTTGTTACTTACCAATAACCTACAGGTATTTTAAAGAACTAATAACAGTTTTCTTCGTGCAACAAAATTAATAAAAAATCAACTATTCTTCTGTTTTGCATTATAATGAAATAATATGTATTTTTTTTCTCCATTACAGTGTTTGCTTGTATTTTCCATCATTCCAAATGTCTGAGGGCTTTCCTAAAAATAAAACAAAATATTAGATAAAATAAGCAAGAACTACCTAACTACTCCTACCTAATAAAATATATAATTCATTTAGAGTCTGTGGGAAAAGGGAACAGGCATGGAATTTGAGGGCGCACATTTGTATTAATTAACTCACGGCTGGTTGCGTGGGGTTTATGCCTAGGTCTTTGACCTAAAACCTCCAAAATTTAATATACAAGCTTATGGTTAAAGACCTTGGCATAACCCTCACATAACCAAGCGACAGTTATAAATAAAATTGTAGGAATTCATATTTTTAATGTATCTTTTGGTTTACCATTTAGATTCAGAATTAAAAAAGTGGTTACCTAGTATTAGTAACAAATTAAAGTAAGTAATTTCAATAAGAAAATTTTCAGGAAATTGCCATGCTCAAATTTACTTTTTTTTATTCACCTTATAAAAACAAAAAATGATCACTAACTTATTATATTATCAACTCATATAAAAAAAAACTTTACCTAGATTAATCCTCCGTATCTTTCCTTGCATTTCCCTGGGTACACCATGTTTGTCAGTCATATGCCTTCGTACTGTACTAGTTTTGGCATATGTGGTATCACAGTGATCGCACGCATAAACATACAGTCTTTCGTGAACATTGTTCATATGGGAGAGTAATTCCCCTCGCACAGTAAACTTCTTCGGACAGCGTTGACATTGAAACGTCTTCTCCAAATGGTACAGTCTGTGTTTCTTCCATAGATACCGTTTATGGAACGTTAGTCCGCATTTCTCGCAAGCATAAGGCCGTTCGCCCGTGTGTAGTCTTTCGTGGACCATTATATCGTGTCTTTTAGGTGCTCTATACCCGCACTCTTTGCAAATAAACTTTGGTCCAATATCATGGCTCCATCCTAAGTGGTAGTTTAGTTCTTCGTTAGTAGCAAACCTTTTTCCGCAATGTTCGCATATAAAACCTCTGCTCATGTGACGTTTCATATGTACTTTCATTGAACTTAAACTGGAATAAACTTTCATACAAATTTTGCATTGTCTCTCTTCTGGTTTGATTTTTCTCTGTTTCTTGGTTGTACGACAATTTGTGTTTGTGAGGTTTTTTGATGCATATAACTTTGTCATGCGTTGATAATATTTTGTTTTAAACATTTTAAACTCATTGGTTTGTGATCGAGCAACTATTTCCATATTAGTTAGCAAGCTATCTATGTTATCTTCAGTTTTTGGTGCAATAGTTTGTTCCTTTTTTATTTCATGTTTATTTTCACTCCAGAAATCATCTGACTCCATTTCCATAAAGGTATCATTATCAGTTTCTGAGCACATTTCATTTTCTAAACACTTTTTTATGGTTGTTTTAGTTTCCTTACCTATTTTTTTCATGGGTCGTTTACTGGATGCTTCTAACAAACTATTATTTGGAATTATTTCCATAAAGAGCACATAGTCACATAGTTTTTCTTTGAAATCTGAATTTGAAGTATCAAACTTACTTACGAACTTTTTGAGCTTTTCATTGCTATTTTCGCATGTTTTCTTGAATAAAATTGTTTGTTTAAGAACAAATAAACATTTTGCACACATTTTGTTGGGCAAAGAGTCGTTTTTAATAGAAACATTGGTGAAAATATGTACTGCTTTACCATAACAACTTAGTCCATCTTTTGTCGTGTTATCAGTCAAAGATACCATGTTTTCGCTATTTCCGTATGAGAGGCATAATCGACATATAGAATTAAAGAATTTTTCGTAGTTTTCCATAGTGAAAAGGCACTAAAATCGAACAAAACACACCGATCACGATCACCTGATAAAACAAAATATTATTGTAATGTCAGAATGACATTGACACAATAAGTTTTTTTTTTATGATTCTCCTATGTAAGGGAAGGCAAAGAGCGTGAGCCCATGCAGCCTAGTCTTCAGTTGTCTTTTTCTTGAGTTGTCTTAGCCTAATCTTAACCTACGGTAAACTAAAAGTCATTAGAATAAGCCAGTGATTCACATTCCAATGCTCAACAGACTTTTGCGCGGAGATAACAATCCGAATCGTACGGTAGTGCCTTCCTATGCTTCTTACTCCCGCCATAATTATTGTTCCTCGTCAGCAGATCATTATAGTTAAATCCACCACATTTATACAACAAACACTGCAAGGAACTAATTTATAAGAGCGAGTAACAAAGTCCGTCAGATTTTTCATGCTCCCCGCGCAAAACCCCAACCTAACCTAGAACTCATTTTTTTTTTCAGAGTTTTACGGCTCTGGAATCTAGTCCTTATGAGCCACTATAGTTCGGCCGTTCAGAGAATGCGTTCCTGACACGTCGCGATTGAACTGACGACGTAACTTTGTAATGGCGTTGCAGTTACGATAAAAATATTTTTGCTGGTTGTTTACCGTTTTAACAATTGATGAGCATTAAAACAACATTATTGTATCAATAATCAATGAATCTTATAATTTTGTGCCAAACTGAGTGTCAAATAACTATAAAAATAAATGTTTATCTATTTATTATCTAGGTAGGTTAGGTACATGATTTTCCTGTTTTTTATTGAAGTCGAGTCGGTTAAAATTACGAAAACATTTAGGTATAAAGGATGAAAATATCCATTCTTTTCAGAATATCCGATTAGAAAATGAAAATGAATTTTACCGAATATCCCGTTTGTTTTATCAGCTGAATTAGGTACTTCGGGCACTAGGTAGGTAGGTACTTGCTGCTCAGTAGCGCCGCAAAAATAAAAACATGATTTTATATTATACCTTTTTAACTAATACTTCCATGCTGGACTGGAAGCGATAGAAAAAACCTAGAATGTGTCCGCTGCATCTGCTCCCGGGCATGCTGAAGAAGTCAGCAAAGGGATTTGAGGGTAACAGTAGTGTATTGTAATAAAATATAGGCGATGGGCTGACAAGCTGTCACTATAGCGATACACAGTACAATTTAAAATTGCCCTCAATATTTGTCAGACGTGGTGAAAACCACGCGAAAACGCTTTTTTACGAGTAAGTTAGGTCGGTTGAGTGCATGAAGTAAACGCCAGCCAGCTCTCTTTCACTTGATCGAACGTCTTATTCTTGGCCTTCCCCTTCCTCTCCTTTCTTCTATCGTTCCTTCAATAATCGTCTTTAATATCCATTCTTCTTTTAGAATATCCGAGTAGAAGCCTACGTAAAAAAAAGTTTAGTAATAAATCTATTTTTATATTGTTAGTGTAGGTACCTACCTCTACCATTAGAAATAATGTATAGCAACTATACTTACCTACTTGGGAGAGGCCTATGTCCAGCAGTGGACTGATACAGGCTGATGATGATGATGATGATGATGACCTAGGTACTTGTTGGTATTGTTTTATTTTTTGGCGATGGAGGCGCCACTGAGCGTCGAGTAGCGTCTTAAGAAGCCATTATACTCTTCCACGCAATCTTTCAACCCAAATTTTCTTTTGTAAGAAACAATCGTATCTTTCCGCGGAACAAAAAGATTTGACCTTCTTCTTTGTAAATATTTTCTGCTAGATATAATGGAAGGTTCGGTCGAAATCGGTCGGACGATTTTCAGCCGTAGATTTTAGATTTAGATAAAAGTCAAAGACAGCGACCGGGACCGAGACGGCTTAACGTACCCTCCGAAGCACGAAATCCTTACGCCTACAGACAACTCACTGATACAGCGTGCATTGTCTTGGCCAAACTGGAAAAAATCTCACAAAGTGATAAAACAATGAATATCGACTTTGTATTCCCTCCCTAGGAATCGAACACAGGACCCGGATCGTGAGCCCATGACTCAAACCACTAGACCACGGAGGCGCACCTTCACTTTATCATTTAAGTACGTTACTTTGTAAGGTGACAAAAAATACCTCTACATTTTCTTTTATCTGTCACACTTCATGCCTATAAAACAAATGACAGCCCGACTCCTGAGGCAAACGTGATTTTCGTCTGCATTTCTCCACATCACATCTGGTTATGTGACAGGTTCTGATAAAGAAAAATGTGTCTACCATATTCTATTTATTGGTAGGTGTGTATTTTATACGTAGGCACTAGGGAATTCTCGTAAAGTTGCTGTGAAAAATATGTGGTTTATGTGAACATTCATTCAGACATGTTTTTATCCCGAGTTAGTGGTTTAGGCAGAGCTTTAACGTTCTAAATAAAGGTCGTTCTGTCTTGTCTGAAAAGTTGAGAAGATTATTCAGATGTCTGTATAAATTGCTGCCGGGCAGGTGGTCCGCTTGAATATCTCAAATACTGTTTTTTACAGTTTGCCTAGGAGGAAAAGCAGCTGGCACATTCTATGCTTTTCTAGCGCTGCTCAATTTTCGAAATATTTTATAGTGAAAGGATTTCTTGGTGGAAGTTGTTCAGTTCGTTCGTTGAATGAGCATCACCTAACAGTTTGGGGGAAGCTACTGACGCCTCCCCCTTACATCTACAGCTTACATATTT
Source organism: Scrobipalpa atriplicella (assembly GCA_029255725.1). NCBI lineage: Eukaryota > Metazoa > Arthropoda > Insecta > Lepidoptera > Gelechiidae > Scrobipalpa > Scrobipalpa atriplicella. Next base: position 20,673 of record JARACY010000901.1, read on the forward strand.
ATTTTATTTTTTATATAATAGTAATAGATTTCTGCCTCGCTAGCCTATGTGTTAATCCAGGGTGTCAGCTACCTCCATACCAAATTTTATCAAAATCCCTTCAGCCGTTTAGACGTGAAGAAGTAACAAACATACACACAAACTCACTCACAAACTTTCGCCTTTATAATATTAAATTAGGAAGGATTAACATCTCTTACGTTTCTGTACCATCTAAATGGTTTTCCAATTACTTAAAATGTCCGCATTCAACTTGAGGATGTCATGTAGAAAAATACCAAAACGATATCATTTATTAAAATGGTATGAGCAACCGAGATATTAATGTTTACAAGGAAAATTGATGAAAGTATCTACTTAGATTTCGCAGACGTTTTCTATGTTATAATATTTATATCTACCCAAAGAGAAAAATAGAGATTGTCGTATTTATGTTTCTAACTCGAAAATTGAAAACTAAGTATTGCAACTTGACCGCCGAAAAATATATTATTAAACATCATCCTATTTTATATGAAAGTTAGGTACTTAAAATACCTATTGACGTTTTATGCAGTAGGAAAAGCAGTGAATAAGTACTTACTTCGGCTCTTACTATTTTGCGAATCTAAGGCCCGTATTTATAATCAGCTCTCAAGAGTGACAGCGAGTTTAAGTTCGTATCAGAAATGTCATTTCAGTACAAAACGGCTTGTCAAACCCATACTTAATATTGTTCTCAATCTTGAGATCGCTTCATAAATACGGGCCTAATATTTTGTGAATAGAGTACTACCTAATACTTACTGTTCAAAAGATAGTTAAGGAACTAGTGGTAGCAATTCGTGGTTGCAAAATACGCGGCTTAACTAATATAAGTCCATACCTGTCACTTTCTATCATGAGAGAACAGAACGGGATGGCAATAATTTTCGTTGAGATTTAGTTAAGTCGTTATGGTTACGAATCGGGCCCAGTGTGGTATCTATTTGTCTGATTGAACCACGACATTTGGTAGCAATTCGTGATTGCAAAATACGCGACTTAACTAATATAAGTCCATACCTGTCACTTTCTACCATGAGAGAACAGAACGGGATAGCAATAATTTTAGTTGAGATTTAGTTAAGTCGGGATGGTTACGAATCGGGCCCCTTAGGTCAGATAATAGAACCGTGTGAGAGCCGCCTATATGGTACTGTTTTGTTCCTTACTTTCTGTTATAATGTTATTTGTGTTTTTTTTTGCAATAAAGTATTTATTGTATTAGGATTAGGTTTATGACACCCTTTGGGTAAAGACGGAACCCTAAAACCCGTCGAAAAACACCTTCAAAAACCACACTTCATGCAAAAAAAAACTTAGCCTGGCTGGAATTTTTCGGCCACTAAAACTTTATTTTACTCATAAACTAGAGCTTCATTGCGACGCGGTTCTCAATGAACGTGGCGGGGGCGCTGCAGTGTAAGGAGAACTGTCAAATCAATGTCAAAATACCCCTCCATCCACGAAGTATGAAAAAGTGGTGAAGGTTTCGGTTAAATTTGCTGAAATTTTAATATGTTACAGACGTCGATCACCTGAACAAACGCTGGAATGGCACATTCTCATGAGACTTATGGCTTCTGAAATAATCATGTCCAAATATGGGTTATTTAGAACATGATTATTTCAGAAACCATTACTCCTAGTATGATGCGCATATAGTACAAGCTTTTGTTCAGGTGACTGAATACTGTAATCGACATATTAAACTTTCATAAACGAAACCCACAATTTCATATCCTATTAGATACTAGTGGAACATCAAAGTCCGTCGCCATGTTGCGCACCATGAGGCCTAAGATGGAATGTATCTCAATGTGCAAGTAATTTCACTGGCTCCCTTGCCCTTCAAACCGAAACTTCTGCTTGGCGGCAGAAATAAGCAAGGGAGTGGTACAGCCCCAGATGGGCTTTACATAGAACCTTTAAGGGTCTATGTGCTCGCGGCAACTGTCCCTTTCAAACCAATGACAGAATGCGCGCTCGGTCCTTTTCTAGCATGGGGCTGTTTCAAGCCGATTTCATATATTATTGCATATATCTCAATGTAAACAATTTTTTTTGAAAAACAGAGTTGATTACAATGTTCTTCATAATTATACGGTGAATTCGATATAACATATGCTGTTTCTAAGCTCATAGAAATGTCAAAGTTGTTGAAATTCGGCAATGAGATGCCAGTTTTTCATGATATTTCTGATGATTTCCTGGTGTAATCATAGTATTTTTAGATTAACTCCATATTTTAGAGAAGCTAACCATATATAGATTTATTGAAAATTCTATTAACTATCATAACAAAGTGAAATGCCGGACCGTGTTTAGCCCGATTTAGAGTACTTCCCTCTTTAAAGTGCGGGCTGTTTTCAAGATGGCCGCGTTAGTTCCTGTTTTCCCCGCGTTCATTAAAAACCTGGCCGATGTACGTAAATCTAGGGGCGGCTCGTTGTGCTGTTTGCTATTCGGCTGCCGTTTCCCGCCTAAATGTGTTCAAAGGACGCCGCTCGCACGTGATTTGCACGCTAAACTGTTCCCGCTCTGAAGGACCGCCATAGAGTTGTGGAAGTCTAGAATTGTTTGAGTTCATTGCCGTTTTGTAGAGCGCTAAGGGTGAAATAAATAGAAAAATATTTAAGGAAGTCAAAGTTCACGCATATAAGATAAAAACGCTGCCAAGGCCTGTTTCACTTCGCACTTTAGGTACGAAAGCGGTCGGCGCCTAAGGTCGCCCATTGGGCGGTCGGGTTGTCGATCGTCTCGGTGAACGCGTACATTGTCTGTCTCTGTTTCCTTCGAATTGTGTCGCGCGTTTCCTAACCCTAACACGTGTACTTGTGTTCGTAATCTGGAGTGATTAGGGAATTTCAACTCTCCGCTTTACACGTACCCTACAATTAGCACGCATTTATACGCTCTGGACCGGTTCTAGGTATGTTTTCAGCTTTTTGAGTAAGCGTTATAGGGGAGTGCAATTTCTGTATCGTTAGATACTATATTATTATTTTGTGCCTAAGGCCCGTATTTATAATTAGCTCTCAAGAGTGACAGCGAGTTTGAGTTCGTATCAGAAATGTCATTTCAGTACAAAACGGACTGTCAAATCCACACTTAATATCGCTCTCAGACTTGAGATCGCTTTATAAATACGAGCCTAAGTGTGCGTAAGCTCGCTATAGTAAACCTGTAGGTTACGCACATAAGTGCGCGTGACCGTACGCGTGTACGCACAACCACAAAGTATGGCCAAGTGGCAGTCGTGAGATAGAAATACTATAATTAGTAATTAGAGTTTTGTGACCTATAGAATGAGCGTGATCTGTCGGTCCGGGTCGCTGTTTGATAGTGGTCATTTCGTTATTCAAACCATGACAGAGGACTATATTGCACGGTCTAAAATTTTCGGGTCGTTGATTCTATCTTTTTAAAAGACATTTCTACAAATTCTTAAGACTATCTGTCGGTATTTATCGTCTAGTATCAACTGACGGCCACAAGGGTTTTTTATTGCGTTTGTTCTACCGTAAAAAAATGTGCTAACACTAACAGTCAGCCCTGTAAATTTTTTCATGGTTGATGGCACTGGATCGTATTGCAAAGATATCTGTAACAAATAGTAAAGATAGAATTTTCCTAGAAATAGGGAGTCAAAGTTGTGATATAATGCGCAAACACTTGGGCATTAAAAACGAGTCCCGCGCAGTTGGCTGATCTTTGAGAGATTGGCCGCCATCACCGAAAATCGGTTGGGAGGACTATTATATTGAGTTGTGTTTATCTAACGCCAAAACTTAAATATTTCCAAGCTTGCCCCAATCAAAAACAGTTCAGGCGAAAACGCATATAGTTTGACTTAATCATAACTTAACTTCGGTAAGTAAATCTTAACATTTGCGTATGCATATTAAATTAGTTTAGTTTTGGTCCCTTTGGTATACTAAGGCCCGTATTTATAATCAGCTCTCAAGAGTGAAAGCAAGTTTTGAGTTCGTATCAGAAATGTCACTTTAGAACAAAACGACCTGTCAAATCCATACTTAATATCGCTCTCACTCTTAAGATCGCTTTATAAATACGAGCCTAAACGTTTATAAGGTAACATTTGTTTGTACTTACGAGGGCTGAAGTTAGTTGTACCTACTATTATACCATGGTTGTGCCATGGTATAACTTACCTAATAAGATTTCAAAGGTCTGACATAGAAACTTTAAAACTTAATTTTCTAGCAGAGAACGGCCTTAAATGTTGATTGGCACCGGTTCAGAAACAAAAATATTCTGTTTTCATAGACCTTGGCTATAGCAAACCAATCTTTTTATAACGGTCTGGCCACGCAGAGCGAAATACCCGAATAGTTTTGTAAATAAAGCAAAGTTTTCCTCTCGCACTGCACGTATTTTCGATCAGTTTCAGTAATTTGAAATAAATAAAGTTTCTATTCTTCTTTATTTCACAGGATAGCCATTATCTGAGCCGCCACTAGTAACTACAAAAACCGCATTATAATACTTTTAACACCGCTATAGAGCTCAGAAGAGTCTTATAATATTTGTTGAGTAAGTAGGTATAAAATGTAACAAATCCGAAAGAATCTCTTCTGTCTGTCTGTTTGTGTTATTATAATTTACGATATTATTTGTAAATAAGTTCAGATACGGATAATATTTGATATGCATGTTCTCTATTGGCCGATCTCTCTGAGTTTTGACGCCATCCATCAGCGAAAAACAGTTGGGAGAACTATTATCGAAACCGTGGGATATTCAATGAGATAGATAGAGTTACTTATTCGCATAAATAGATTAGTTTGAATTGATGTTTCAATATTCGATTGAAAATTGCTAACGTTTGTGAAAAGTATTTTTTCCAAGCTTGTTAGACTTGTAGAAACCGTTTCAAAGAAAATTAAAAGAGTTCAAAAGAAATTCAAAGCTTTTCAAATTGGTATTCAAGATGGCGCCCAAAACGTTTACCTACACGTGATTACTTGATTCCAAACAGTTTTTTGTTGAATTGTTGGTAGGTAATTTGGCAATATTGCAGAATAAATTGAGATTTTACTTGATTCTTAATAGTTTTCTTTAACTTTAGTTAACTTCCATGCTGGACTAGAATGTGCCTGCTGCATCTCCTCCCGGGCATGCTGTAAAAATCAGCTAAGGGATATAATTAAGTATTGTAATTTAGGCGATGGGCTGACAACCTGTCACTATATAGAAATATACAGATCCACCTGGAACAACCCTCAAAATTTGTCAGGCGTGGCGGAACGACGATTTACTCTCTGCCTACCCCATTAGGGATAAAGGCGTGATTATATATATGTATGTATGTAAGAAACATAATTACCCTTTCATATCCCTTACGGGGTTTTGACATACCAAAATAACAACAACCTTAATTTCCGAAAATAGAGTCCTATTTCATAATGGAAACGTGTATCGCTCGCCATATTGCAGCCTTGCTCAAAATTGGAATACACTGAAACATGGCTTCAAAGGCCGAATGCTCATGAAACTAAAGTCCTGATATTTCCATGACCATCACCGTGCCATCGCAGAGATCGTAAACTAATTTCCCGCCACCAGCACACTCTGTATAGCATTTTCATGTGATAGCGGTCACGAAGGAATTTCATTATACAGGCTGTTCACGGAATTCTGTGACGTACTTATATTGTTGGGCATAGATTAAGGGCGCAGAAGGGACATGTTAGACTCGTTAGTCTAGATGGGGTATTGTGTTTTGTTTGTATAGTAAACTTTTGTAACGTCTAATAGGTAGACATCGGGTCAATCGATACCAACACGATGAGAGAGAGAAAGAAAACGGGTAGACCTATGGCTAGTCAATTTTACAGTCTATTTGCCATACATAACGGATGTAACACTAAGGCTCGTATTTATAAAGCGATCTCAAGATTGAGAGCAATATTAAGTACGGATTTGACAGCCCGTTTTGTACTGAAATGACATTTCTGATACGAACTCAAACTAGCTGTCACTCTTGAGAGCTGATTATAAATACGGGCCTAAAATTTTATTCATTCACATACCTACAAACATAACATAGTCACGCCTTAATAAAACTATTTTTAACGGATTTAAGTTGTGTTTTATTTGTTTTGATTTTCCTACGTTTCGGACTTTTTCCAGGAGCCGTAGTCGCGGGAGACAGATAGATAGTCACGTCTTTATCCCATAGTTCGTTGCAGTAAGTACCTACTTGGGTTATTTTATTATGAAAAAAAAAGTAAATTTTTCAGTCGTTCTCCTAAATCATTCCAATAGTTTATTATCGCACCTAGTCCTAATCCTGAAATAACAACTGAAAATATGCACAAGATGTCACCGAAAATATCTGTTCTTCTGTAAGTATTTATCTATGATTCTCACTGCCATAGAAGAGGTTATTAAATTCACTTGACTATGCGCAACTACTGGTGTTTTTATTAACATGTAATAAAGTTTTTTCGGTACTGCCTTTATTGCTAAGCGGTATACAACCAGCTATATAAATTGCTGAAGGTTTTTTTCAAGGTTGGGTGACATACGTAACGTACATACGTACATAATTGCGTGTGGGTTTTCGAGCCAATCAGCCCGATGATTCCTGGTGCCAGAGTTTTCAAACCGCCTAATAGCACAGCTAGCCTCTGACATGGTTTTTGTAACGACCACAATCAAAGACAGCGGAAGTCGATTAGTATTTCAGTTATCTGAGCTTCTCTTCCCGCGGTTGTCGTAAAAGTCGACTAAAGGATAAATTTGGGGAATGGTCCACAATGTTTCTTATTCTAGATTTCCGCCCTTACTGAGTTTTCCCGTGGGAATTAGGCATTTTCCCAGGGTAAAAAGTAGCCTATGTGTTAATCTAGGGTGTCAGCTACCATGCCAAATTTTATTAAAATCGCTCTAGCCGTTTAGACGTGAAAGAGTAACAATTATCCATCCATCGATCCATCCAAACTTTCGCGTTTATAATATTATTAGGATGTCTATTGTAATAAAACAAATACCTACTATAGCTAACACAGCACTTGTTGATTCGAGTAATGTGTGAGTAACCAAGCTGTAAATAGATATTAAGGCTCGTATTTATAAAGCGATCTCAAGATTGAGAGCAATATTAAGTATGGATTTGACATAGCGTTTTGTACTGAAATGACATTTCTGATACAAACTCAAACTCGCTGTCACTCTTGAGAGCTGATTATAAATACGGGCCTAAAAGTAACTAGTTGCTCAGTCAATAAAACTGAACAAATTCTTCTCTCTGTTCGGGAATTTGATAACAGCAAACTGGGTATTTTGAAAAATCTCCACTAGGCTTTTACAACTAAACAAATAACACTTTCATAGTATAGATTGGAGTATTCTTGTCTATTTTTTTCAATTCCCTATCAATAGTCACATCGGGGCTTTGTCTATAGACAGTTACAGAATCTGCTGCAAACGAGCAAACGATAGAGAGCCGCCATTTTGTTTTTTTTTTTTTTTTAAAAAAGAACAAGAGTTTTGTGCCAGTGCGATCGTGTTTTGAAGAATAGAGGCTTTTGCAGTATTCAAAGTGAATTCGGTATTTGTTCTCGAAATTCAGCGAACTATGCTATAAAATTAAATGTTCTTTGCTGGACTCGAAGTGATAAAATTGCATAAAATTAAAGATATTTGCAGCTTTACCTCACTGTTTAGTTTTACCTGGTAGAAACACATTGCATTACATGTACTTAAAAAGAACACTACGGTATATATTACCTGGTAACTAACAATAGAATAACATACGAGGGCGGTCCCAAAATTACCCGACCTGACTTACGTACTGGCAGTTTTATTTTATTATTATACTCTTTTTAAAAAGTCTGATCAATGCGGATTTCAAATTTGGAATTCGAACACGCTTAGTCATCTGTCATTTGTTTTTTAGTCCTTGAAAGTGAACGCTGTCAGAGAATTTTCTAATATGGAAAAAATTGGTCTACCATACGTCATTCAATACTTCATTTGAAATGCCTCAGCCCAACTAACATAAAAGAAGAGCTAGATTCTACATTGGGGGAGTCTTCTCCTTCGTTTACAACGGTAAAATATTGGGTGGCCGAGTTCAAACGTGGCCGTACGAACTGCCAAGATGAACCTCGCAGTGGGCGACCAAATGAGGTGACTTCGCCAGAAATGGTAAAAAAAAAAACAAAATTGTATTGGATGATCGTCGACTAAAAGTGCGCGAGCTAGCAGATATGGTAGGCATTTCAAAAAGTGCAGTACATCGTATCTTAACTGAAAACTTAGACATGATGAAGCTGTGCGCAAGGTGGGTGCCGCAATTACTCACAATAGAGCAAAAACAGCGTCGTGAGGATGTTTCAGTCGAGTGGCTAAAATCGAAGAATTAAAGTTTGAATTGCTACCTCATGCACCTTATTCACCAGATTTGGCCCCATCTGATTATTTTCTCTTCCCAAACTTAAAAAAATGGCTCGGTGGGAAAAGATTTGCAAGCAATGAAGATGTTGAGTCTACGGTTAATGCCTATTTTGAAGAGCTCGACGGTTCCTACTACAGACGCGGCATTGAAGCTATAGAGCACCGCTGGGAAAAGTGTAAAGGACTACAAGGAAGCTATCTAGAGAAATAAATATAATTCATCCCATATTTTTTGTTTTTTCTTGGTTAGGTCGGCTACTTTTGGGACCACCCTCGTACATCTCGTCAGAAGTTAAAGGCGTACCTACCTAATGTACATTAACTTGTTGAACATTCCAAAGACGAGACCAAGTAGTGAGTTCTGAAATTTCCCACACAGGTTTGTCGGAACTGAGCCAAGCTGAGAGCCCAAGTTGGCATTAAGGCTCGTATTTATAAAGCGATCTCAAGATTGAGAGCAATATTGAGTGCGGATTTGACAGGTAATTTTGTACTGGAATGACATTTCTGATACGAAATCAAACTCGCTGTCACTCTTGAGAGCTGATTATAAATACGGGCCTAAGTCATCAGGCTGTTTCGAACTTTAATTTGAGATGCGACTAGATAATACAATTTAGTGCGACTGACATATCTGTTCATGTGGCAATATTTGGAACTACCTATTTGGCTAGGTTACACTGACAGTGACTGAAGACATGACAGCTATAGTGGCGACATGACAGATGCACAGATATCTCAGTTTATCTGGTACGCCTACTATCTTTTGACTTTGCGTTGTTGTTTCTAGTTTGGTTTTGGTTAGGACAATGCAAATATTCGGTCCTGCGCCTGATTTCTTTTTGGTTGTGCCATTCAATCTGTTCATCAAAATAAGAGATTGAAGGATTAGAGAGTGCACTTCTGTGTTGCGCATACACTTGGGCACTAAAAACTAGTCCTGCGCAAAAGGCCAAGGAGATTGGCCGCCATCACCGAAAATCGATTGGAAGGAGGACTATTTTGCAATGCAGCACCCCCCCCCCCCCATCCACGTTCATATAGAAACTTGTCGAGCAGACCGAGTTGTGATGAAATGTGCGATTTTAGCTCGAAACATCACAATGACGTGATAATTACTCATTGTCATCGCTCTACAGATTGCATTAGTGTTGCGCGACATATCGATGTTTCGATATGTCGATAAACTGCATTATTTTAAAACCAGATTTCCGTCCCGCGGCTTATTAGTTTTCTCGTGGGAATGTTGTATTGTTCCGCGCTATAAAGTAGCAATGTCCGTGTCCAGTTTACCATCAATCGTCCTTCCAAATTTCATTAAAATCGGTTCAGCTATTTAAATGTGAAAGAGTAACAAACATATAAAACATAAATCAGTATGGATGGATGGAATAAAATATAATTTTGTGCCCGAGCTTTATTTTTGTGTGCAATAGAGTCACATTTGGAGGCCTATTAATTAGTTTTCAACTCTGACAATATGGTTCATATCATGAGTCATTTGACTTGACTCACATGATAGAAAAAGTACCATATTCCTAAATGTTTTTCAGAGCAAAACAAAGATAAATTATTATGTTGAACTATAAGAAAAGAAGATGTGTTTATTTCAAGGAAATAATGTAGAGTTTGAACATATTCTATTGCCTTTAATACATATTGCCTTTATTACTCAAAAATATAAACTATCGATAAATTATTCACGATAATCGACAACTCTAAAAGTCGACTATCGATAAAGGCTGTTAGTGGTTGAATAAATGATGCTACTTGTATACCTTTAACGTTAATAGACAAATCTAATTAAAACCGTATGCTCAATTTATTAAATTAAACCTCATATTATAATTATTTGGAGTAATATCATACTAAACTTATTTGCTACTGAATTATAATTAATTACTCGTATCATGTTTTAATCGGCGCGTATAGTTTTGATAGGTATTAAATCTTCTTTTATCGATTAGGATGTCATTAAATGACCTGATGAATAATATAATATTTACTATCAGAGACAGGTTAACGTGCCTTCCAAAGAATGGAATTGGGTGTAAGGGACAGCGTACCGCAAACCGATATGGATTGCTCAGTCATCGAAACTGAACAACTTTCACCAGGAAATTCTTGCAGGATATAAAAAAAAGGCTTTTCTATACAAATTGTGTGGCTGAGGTGGTCTTTTTGTATGGGAAAGACAAAATTTTTAATTTGTGATTTTCTAATTGCCATATTGGTAGCAATTCAGCATAAAAACGACCGCTTAAATTACTGCCTGCCCTATCTGTTCTCCCATGATAGAAATGGACAGGTAGAATATTTAGACACAGAATATTATAACACTTAGGCCCGTATTTATAATCAGCTCTCAAGAGTGACAGCGAGTTTGAGTCCGTATCAGAAATATCATTTCAGTACAAAACGATCTGTCAAATTCTTACTTAATATTGCTCTCAATCTTGAGATCGCTTTATAAATACGAGCCTTAGTACTAGTATTATATAAGTCATGACGTCTTTTGCAACGCCAAATAGCTACTTTGCTGCCAATATAACAAACTTTTTTAAATCCTAAATAAGGAAGTCAGTTTCCTACTATTTCCTCTTAAAATGCGGCAAAACATTATTTTTTTTTATCTCAAGTAGATAACACATTTACGCGTTTACGTAAAACGTAATCTCGTATGAATATTTCAGAACATTCTAAATAAAAATTCAAATGGGCTCCCGCAGTTTTCAATATGAAAAAGTCTCAGTAATTGGAACGCCGAAAGTTGGTTCATTTGGCATTTTGTTGGACAAGTAGTTGTACAGTACGGGGCTATAAACATTGCACATCTACACTTGAAAAAGAGATAGTGACATTTGCAAATTGTTGTACAAACCATTATGCAATTTTACCAGCCCCATAGCTGTAAGATTGTTCCTAATGTGGTAAGGATAATGATGGCACAGCCATGGCCCTCGGAAGCCAGTTTAGGCAGATTAAATGACGATTTTTCACCAGGATTTTCTGGTGTTTTTTGACTTGACAACCTACGGTAAAAAAAAAACATCTGTTTGCGTATTAAAAGATTTTTTTAAATATTAAACCACTCTCTTAAAAGTTCCCAGTGTGAGTTGACCCTTATCGTCCAGTTAACTGTAAAAAAAAAAAACAAATTTCATTTAACTTAGCTGTAAATTACCCTACTAAACCAGTTTTCACTTGTCAAGGCTAACCTTAATTAATGGACCAAGACTGATATATTATTTCACGAGTTTGTGAATAAATTAGGCCCCTCGTGTTTTGGCCCTTAGTAATAGGACCCTCTGACTCTGACCTATATTTTAAGCCCTATATTTTAAGTCCTAAGTGATACAAAATACCAACTAACAGTAAAATTATAATTAAAACATTATAAAGGTTTGATTTATAGCTTGCCACTCTTTGAAAGTTTAGGGCGGCAACACACCTGCGTAACGTTCGGCGGCGGAACCTTCGCATTTAGTTAGGTATGAAACAATTTTTAACAGTTTTACTAGCTATTTTATCTTAGCCTTTAAAACAGGCCAACAAGTACACTTAGGCTCGTATTTATAAAGCAATCTCAAGATTGAGAGCAATATTAAGTGCGGATTTGACAGGTCATTTTGTAATGGAATGACATTTCAGATACGATCTCAAACTCGCTATCACTCTTGAGAGTTGATTATAAATACGGGCCTTAGTGCCTTTAAAAAAGCAAAAAGAAAACTCCATTATATTCGAAGTTTAAATTGCATTAAAAAATTCAGACGTCCATTTTAAAATCTTTCGCTCTGATAATCTTTTGTTTTTTTTTTTCAATAGACCAAGATTAAATTCAGTCCATTGATGTATTGTGATAGGCATACAAAAGATGGGTTTCACAATGAAAATTTTCTCGCAGTGTTTTTAGGGATCCGTGGCCAAAGGGTGAAACACGGAACTCTTATAAAAATTATGCAATTACTACATAATAGTAGTTTATGAAGCTCCTACATAACGAAGGGTTTTACAATGCGAGTGTGTTTTTTGAAATGAGCGCAGCGAATTTCAAAATAGTAACGAGCATTGTAATACCTAATTATGTGCAGCTTCATACACTATTTTATCTACTTGAATACATTGAAAATGAATTTACTTACAGGTTTTCCGAAAGCGAACTATCCCAATGTTTTCCTAAACTTTGTTGGTATATGATTAAATGTGCAATACATTTCCGTCACACACACACACACACACTCATTTATATAAGTATTAAATATCTTCTTTTGGTACTATCACATATTTTTAGGCACAAAATAAATAATTTAAAATAATTTCCCGCGAAATTAATTATTTCTATTCATACACACAATAATCAAGTGGCGCCATTTGCCTCTTTGACATGTGTCGCGCATGCGCTTAAGGCGTAAATTAAAACTAAACAGCCCACGTAAGGCCCTTACGTGGGCTGTTTAGTTTTAATTTATAACTGGATACATGGTTTTTGGTATCGATTGTGCATTAAGTTGATATCGATTGTGCATTTGTTCCTTCCCTTACTTCCATGCCTATGTACATTTTACTTTTCGTTGCATCTTTGTTAGAATTTGTATGGAGAAGGTGCAACGAAAAGTAAACTTTTTAATTTTTTCAGCATACTGTTTGTAAAGTACGTCAATACAAATTCGTTTTGACGTTTATAATTCGAACATTACTCTATGATAGTAGATAAACATAATTATATCCGTGTAGGTAAATCTCATAATTGTACTTGTCAGACGTGGCGAAACGACCTTTGTTTAAGTTGTTTACGCTCTGCCTTCCCCGTCAGGATAAAGATGTGATTATATGTATGTATGTATATATGTATGAGTGAGAATGATTGGTGTAGATAGTCAGTTGTAAGTAATTTGCACAATGTTTTATTCTGTAGCCGCTATCATCATCATGATCATCATCATCGTCATTAGCTTGTAGCCGCTATAAACAATAAAAATAATTTAAGAATTAAATGGGGCTGCCGTACGTAAAAAAATAGTTTTTTTTACTTAATATTCCCAGAGGCTGTATCTTATGAACACAATTAGGGGTTTTCAGACAAAGTTCTTTTGCCTTTTTCAAAATTTTTGTCGTGTCGCTGTTGGTAACATTATAGGATGGTACGGAACCCTTCGTATGCAAGTCCGACTTACACTTAACCGTTTTACTTATATTCTACCAATCACTTTTCCATTCAATCTGGATTCGGTGACAGCTAAGTGAATTAGGATTTTATTTGCTTCTCTTCAGAATACGCAAATAAGAATGTTAGGTTTGATTTGATACTTAAGGTTTGTGTGAATATCCAAATGGTATTTTAATAAGAAAATTTACAGAGTGGTAGAGTTTTGTTTACAGTCTAGCAGGCACGAGATATGGGTTCTGAAAATTGGAGATGTTCACTTGCAATGTATCTATTTGAATGGTATTATTTAAAATGGGTTGCACTCCGGGAGGGCCGGCAGAAGCGAAAACTCGACAGATGGGCTGGTAGGTTTCTAAAACGGTCTTGATTGCTCACAGAATACGCTACTATCCTACTAGTAAAATCAGCAAGTTTTTATGAAATGTCAGAAATGATTTTTGTATAAAAATGTTGGTTATTACGTGTCTCCTCCTGTAAATATTGACTACTCAAATCAATAACTTCTGTATTATTAACTCGATTATTAAATCTAAATGTGCAATTTTTTTGACGATACTTGTTAGTACCTGCAGAGGGCGCTGAAACTGGCTAAAAAAACGTTTCTTTACACGGAAGAGTCTATTGACTATTTCTATATTTTCTAATGTTGTCATATCAATCTATTTACATCTCCGAAAGCTGTATTTTACTTATCTATAGTTCATTATTCAATAAAGTAGCACTACCAAAGCCTTTCTAAACTATAAATTTTACACTAAAACTTATTTGTCACATTGCGTGAAATGTAAACGTTAAAACAACGTTATACGACCTGTCAAAAAGTTAGTCGCGCACAACGCCATCTATTTTTAAGCTGAGATTTTTTTCCGGAACGAGCAAATTAAAAACCCCCATTAGAATCAATTGGAACAAATAAATATTTAATGTTATTGATGAAATTTATGCCCATAATCAAGTTGTAAAAAGTTTAGGAAACACAACGCGCCAAAAAAAAATACTTGGAACAAGGGATAAGGATAAGAAACCCTAAAAATGGGTTATTTGAAACAGAACCCTCAAAAGATTAATCCTTTTTTTTTTAAACAAACCTTGGCAGGTGCAAATGTTAAGATAGCGAATTTAGTGATGCGACAACATATATCGATAAAATGAAATGTTTTCATCATCAAAACGACGAAAACGTTTTGTTGGTTAGTTTTTTTTTTTTGTATAATGATTAAAAATAAATAAAAATTCAATTTCTTCATTTCTAGCTATACTACATACAAACGCATAATGAATTTTGATTTCGGGGTATGAAAATCTGTCAAATGTGATGGCGCCGCCGCCTCGCCGTTGTCTATATACCCCATTCATTTTTAAATTTTGCCATGGTTTTACCATACTTAGGCTTGTATTTATAAAGCGATCAATATTAAGTATGGATTTGACAGGTCGTTTTGTACTGAAATGACATTTCTGATACGAACTCGAACTCGCTGTCACACTTAAGAGCTGTTTATAAGTACGGGCCTTAAACGTCAATTTTGTACGGTAATAATTATCTCTTAAAAAAGAATAGGGTATATAGTCTAGACTCTTCCTGTATCTAAAACAATATTGCTTATTTTAAAAAAAAGTCAAATAATTGGCCATATCGATACTACTGTAACATCACTAGAACCTTAAGTATGCGGGCCCAGATGCCCTCATTTGTAACGCCAGCCGCAAGTATGTAGATAAAAGATTTTTTCTTGACACTTCGCGTCTCGAGAAAACTTGAATTATTCATATTACGGTATTCGGTATTTTTTGTGATTGTGATTATGAGAATGGTGTATTGGTTCGGAAAATGGCTGTAATTTGTAATTTTTCCACTAGTCGGCACGGCGACGATCACGTGAATACCTATGGGAATCGATGACATGCCGTGCCGGCAAGTGGAAAAGCGTGTCATATAATTTCATTGATTTTCATACATTATCTCATCCACGATACCGTCGACGGTACCGTGCCGTCGCCGTTGCCGGTGCCGTGCCGTCTAGTGGAAAAGCGCCTAACATGAGGTTGCCTCTTCAATCGTTCTGATATTATTTTTAGTAACAAATGGATTTGGCATATCTGAAATAAATACATAGGGTACATTTTCTAACTGGAAAACTGATTTTAAACTCATTTAAAATAAAACTGAAATAGTGGCTAAATTAAAATCGAAAAATACATGAATTCAGAAACATATCAATCAAATACGGAAAAACAATTTCGATGACAAACTGAATTGAATGTCATTTTGTCTAATTTGAATAAAAATGTGTGTTGAAATCATGGAATGTTTGAAATTGAATTTGACAGTTTAAAAACCTATCCAATTTATTTGATGTCGATTGTGAGCAACATAATGTGCCAGCTGCATCTCCTCCCAAGAATGCTGTAAAAACCAGCTAAGGGATTCGAGGGTTTCAGTATATTGTTATTTAGGCGATGGGCTGACAACCTGTCACTACATCAATATACCTACAGATCTATCTTAAACAACCCTCAGAACTTGTCAGACGTGGCGGAACGATCTTTGTTTGGATCGTTGACGCTCTGCCTACCCCATTAGGGATACAGGTGTGATATTATGTATGTATGTATGTAATAATTTTCCAGAATCTTCCTGAAAGTTCTTCAGTTTGGTTGCTGTTGTTTACGATACACCATCCATCCCGTCTTTATTTGTTTCTTTTTAAACAAAAATAAATACCTATCTACTGGAAACTTAGATTTAAAACAAAATGAAAAAGAAACGCTTTAGAGTTTAGACCACTCCGCTTATTTCAGTGGTTTCCAATAGTTTCCCGCTAAAATTCTCACCAGAGAGCAAGTGGAAGTAGAAGCCAATAACTGTCAAGTCAATGTCAGTTCAGCTACTTGCAATTTGGCCCCTAGTACTAATATGTGGCTTGGGCACTCGATAAGGAGGTCATGGGTTCTAAATCTTTATAGTTTACCATTTTGTAATCAAGATTGTTTTTAGTTTAGTTAGCTTAGAATTAGACAATGCAAGCTGACGACTTGAAGACATCGTCGATGTATTGTAATTTAGGCTATTAGCAGGTAGCCATGCCACGGATCTAAATTACATTATAAATGAAAAATGAAGGATGTACGTACCTCGTTATATCTTGAAAGGAATGCAGGTACTTAGTTAAATATTGGTTACTATTCTCTCTCTATGGCATTAGGTCCACCATTTTTAGCAGTTGACAGATTTTCGTTAGAAAATGGGCGCTTTTCCACTAGACTGCACGGCACCGGCACGGCGACGATCACGTGACAATATCTACATGCCGTGACGGTGCCGTGCCGTCAAGTGGAAAAGCGTGTCATATAATTTCATTGATTTTCATACATTATCTCACCTACGATATCGTCGACGGTACCGTGCCGTCGCCGTTGCCGGTGACGTGCCGTCTAGTGGAAAAGCGCCCATTCTGATCGAGTCTTCCTGTATTCCATGCGCCTTAAATGTACACGTCTTCTCAGTTTCCACTGAATACAGAATTCTATAAACAAAAGAGCTTGAATAAATGCAGCAGAATACGAGAAAAATTGACAAATTGAGTGTAGTTTTAGGTTTGTACTGTAGTGACGTCTCTCAGACACATATTGCTTTATATTGCTCCCAGAGAGCCACTCGATTGCAAGAGATTGCTTTGAAAATAAAAGGAGCGAACGCTTTGTGCGTCGATACAGGGAGATAGGTGCAGGCAGTTATTGTTTTATTGCATTCCTAACATTTTAGAAGTATGTAGATAGATATATGCATATACAACGTGTAACAGAAAGGGTATATGCATCGAGATAGGCGTGAATCTACCCATGAAACTGAACAACTTTCCCTAAGGAACATAGGTCAAAAAACGAAAAAAAATTTGACCTTCCATACAAAACGCATCAGCTTCAGCTGATAGCGCACTTAGTATGGGAAGTCAAATTTTTTTCTTCGTATTTCGACCTATGTTCCTTAGGGAAAGTTGTTCAGTTTCATGGGTAGATTCATTCATTTCACGATGCATATACCCTTTATGTTACATGTTGTATAGATGAACTCTTTATTGCGCAATAAACAACCACAGTAAAAGAAACTCAAAAATCAAATGTGCGCAAAGGCGGCCTTATCGCTTTAAGCGATCTCTTCCAGGCAACCTTGCATGCCAGAAAGAAATACAATACTAATAATAGGTATAAATAGTAAAAAATTAAGATAGTAACTACTGAAAATTATTTTTTACTAGTTATCTATTGCCCGCGACTTCGCTCGCGGTAAGCTTTAGGTTCTATGGTTCTACATAGACGACTTCTTTATATCCAAGTTTCACTTTTATCTTCAGTATGGTTCGTCGTTGTGTCTCTCAGAACATGAGCTTCGGTTAGCTTAAGGTTACACTGGTCAACGTACAAAATGTATGAGGAAACCAACTAACTTGACCCCCGCGAGTACGCAGTATACGCGCTTAATATGTAAAACCTTGATAAAGCCTATGTTGTACGTAACTCAGGCTCGTATTTATAAAGCAATCTCAAGTTTGAGAGCAATATTAAGTTTGGATTTGACAGGTCGTTTTGTACTGAAATGACATTTCTGATACAAAGTAAAATTCGCTGTCACTCTTGAGAGCTGACTATAAATACGACCCTCAGTAACCGTGTTGAGTTAATCATTAAATTATAACGTAAGCATAATTGCAAAATATACGGTATACGGCTAATTACTTAGCCAATCCATCACAAAGTTACTTTTAGCAGGGAAAGAGTTAACTGTTTATGTCAGCTTTTAACAATTTATGTGGAGAAAAGGGTTCTGTAGCCATGATGAAGCCTAAACTGAAAGGATTTTGCTAAAATTTTCAGGAATGTCGCAGTCAACTGCTAAAATTAGCTAATGAATTAAACAAAATTATGTACCCTATTGAATAAACAACACTTTGTATGGGTAGGACTGGGACATGCTGGACTGGGAGCGATAAAAAAACATAGAATGTGCCAGCTGCATCTCTTCCCGGGCATGCTGTAAAAACCAGCTAAGGGATTCAAGGGTTTCAGTATATTGTAATTTAGGCAATGGGCTGACAACCTGTCACTACAG
The DNA here is from genome assembly GCA_029255725.1 of Scrobipalpa atriplicella. NCBI lineage: Eukaryota > Metazoa > Arthropoda > Insecta > Lepidoptera > Gelechiidae > Scrobipalpa > Scrobipalpa atriplicella. The sequence goes on from JARACY010000901.1 coordinate 39,401, forward strand.
CAATAATACAGATCTATCTTAAACAACCCTAAAAACTTGTCAGACGTGGCGAAACGACCTTTTTTTTGGGCCGTTGACGCTCTGCCTACCCCATTAGGGATATAGGCGTGATAATATGTATGTATGTATGTTGTATGGGTAGGACAAACCTTTCTTTTTTCATTTCCTGTAAGAATTTCCTGGTGAAAGTTGTTCAGTTTCGGTCACTGTGAGTAACCCATGTTAGTAAGTAGGTAATTTTACGAGAAGCCGTCCCTTACACCCGATATAATTAGATCTGCTTCAATTTATCTTAGTTCAAATCCAGATGACTTCAAAACGAGATCTGGGAAGATTCCTTATAAATTACCCTCGGAAATGGGGTAATTACTTCATTTTTTATCCGGTCACAGATATCCAACCCCTCATGAATCTTGGTGACGAAATTGGGGCAGGTACTGCAAAAAATTAAATGTTAGAAAAAAGAAAAAGAAATAATACATGAAAGGATATATTTTCTCTACCATATTGGACTTAAAGCGATAGAAAAATGTAGAATGTTTCAGCCTTCTTAGAAATCAGTAGAAAAGAGACGAAGGTTTCGTTTCGATACAATTTAGACGAAAAAAACGAAAAAAAAAAACGGCTTTCCTATACAAAATTAAATAGCTGTATTCTAGTTCCTATATTTAGTAGATAGAAAGCAGATTTATTTGTCACAGAATTTGACTTTGTGTTGATTTAACTGTATCCGAAACAATTGTTTTTTATTGTAACACAATTGTTGGTTTTTGCCAGATACAAAAAAAAAAACAGTTGTATTCGTATTTGAATGTAAAGGACTATGTTTCCCATTAACTTTTTGTCTTTGTAACATTTATTACCCGGCGGGAAAAATAATACGAGGTTGTTGTTTTAAACAAAACAAAAATGCATTTTTTTCGAAATGTGTTTGCTCTTGACTCTAGACACTATGACACTAGGTCAGGAATGACCGTGACAGAGTTGACGATGGAGCGACCTCATCCAGAAGATGCCTGTTATGGCACTGACATTCTCACGCACCGACGGAACACAGCAAGCTGTTTTGCGCCGGACTCCAGTGAGAGGGTGGTCGCGAGCCAGGCGGCCCCACCGCTCTTTTGGGATCGTTCATCCGGACTTATTCACAGGCAAGCCTGTGTTGCCGTTGCCCGGGATGGACCACTAGGAGGCAGATCCCATCCCACCCCACGCTTGATTAATAAAAATACATACATACATACATACATAAAATCACGCCTTTATCCCTAATGGGGTAGGCAGAGCAAAAACGACCTAAACATAGGTCGTTCCGCCACGTCTGACAAGTTTTGAGGGTTAATACAGATGATGATTATAGTGACGGGTATATTGCTATAGTGACGGGTTGTCAGCCCATCGCCTACATTGCAATACACTAAACCCTCGATTCCCTTAGCTGGTTTTTACAGCATGCCCGGGAGGAGATGCAGCTGGCACATTCTAGGTTTTTCTATCACTCCCAGTCCAGCATGGAAGAAAAATACTTTGATTAATAAAAGTTGTCTACCAGTTACAAATTTTTAACTACACTAATGTTGTAAATATAAAAGCTCTGTCGGTCTGTTCTTTTGGTAAGTATATTCATTCTCAATTACATTAGAGAGAAGAGAAAAGGTTCTTTTCATTCTTTAAGGTTGCATTATTGTATTAATGTAAGTAATCCGTTACATTATCAAAGGTAAAAGAGGAAGATAAAAATAGAAATCGCAAGTAAGGTTGATATTGAAATGGTTATAAATGTATAAAATGGTGCCGATTCGGTGGTAGACACAACTTAACTTATTCATTAGTTTTGCTCTGTAATTCATCTCTAAAATTTGAATAAAGAACGAGACAAAAATACAACAGCTGATTTATAATCCTGTCAAAGTGAAGGATAGTGCTTAAAGCATGCCATCTTATTCTAGGCGTGTAACGTGTATTTAAACTTGATGTGTGTTGGGGCTGGGGCTAACAAACACTGAGAAAATGTAACCCCAAGATCTCCGAAAAGAGAGCCCAAGACTCACTCCACTTAACCACAGAGGCAGTCGGCGTCTTCGTATCGTATGGGTTTCGAGTCGATCGACCCGATAACCCCTGGTTTCATAGTTTTTCAGAGAGATATCTAACATGGTTTGTATAACGACCACTATCAAAGACAGTGACCCGGGACCGACGGCTTAACGAGCCCTCCAAAGCACGGAATCTTTTTCCTTCTAGAAAATCAGGTGATTTAGCCTCCATTGTCCTAACGAAACAGGGGAAAATCTCACGAAGTGATAAATTAACTAATATTATCAACTTTGCGTTCCCTCTCTGGGAATCGAACCCAGGACCTCCAGGTCGTGAACTCATGGCTCAGACCACTAGACCACAGAGGCAGTAACTACAGTAGATTTAACCTTCTTTATAGGCGTTACTGTTACGGCCTCTTCGCATCTTTTATGAACCGTGTGATATGATGAAGCGTAGAAACCATTCAGGCAAAATAGTTATCAGATGTTGTGAACCATTATTTATTTTATATTTAGGCGGTATTCACAGGGTTTCAGTAAAAGTACGTAGGTTGATACTACAGGGTGTAAAAGAAGTACTGAATTCCTTTATTAATGATACTGAATAAACTATTCATTATTACTTCTATAAACTACAAAAAAATAGTAGATTTTATTACGTGGGAGTAAAATAATATTTTTAAGGGGAGGGCGTTTTTTTGAATCCTGAGCGAAGTGAGGGATTCTAGAGTAGAATCCCGAGCGTAGCGAGGGATTCTAAAGTAGAATCCTGAACGTAGCGAGGGATTCAAAGTACGTCGCCCGAGCCAAAAATATTTTTGCTCCCGAGTGATACACTCTACTTTTCATCCCCCTCTATGAGAAAAAAAGGCGCCTAACTAACACTTGTAAATTTAAATATAATAGAATAAGAATGTTATAGGTAATTTCACTGCTAGAAGACCTCATTTTGAATGTTTAATAATTCGTAAAAAGAGTCTAAAACACGGGCTCCCTATAAAACCCTGCTGCCCACTCGTGCCGTAGTTCGTGCATTTTCAATTTTTTTTTTATCAGCCGTCGCGCAGTCTAACCAGCCAGTGTACCATTATTTGAATTCGACATCTAACTATTTTGTTTTCACTCCGCGTCAGTCAAGCCAAATAAAAGAAAAAGAGGTTCCAAATTCAAAAAGTGCGATTAAAAGTTCTTTTAATCGCACTTATTTTCATAAAGAGGATTAAAATCTCATTTTTACCCTGCTGGGACAGTCTCTAGCAAAGAGTAGAGTAATAGTACCTATGTCGCTTAGAAGCATCAACTTTAGGCGCACTTATATGCGATTAAAGTCGTCGTTTTCGAATAGATGGGATGAAAAATCATTAAGATACTATTTACTATTAAAGAATTGCAGTAGATAAGGTTCCTCTGAAAACCAGCGCTATAGTCTTGGACTGTAGCACATGCTGAGCTGGGAACCTTTTCGGTACCTATTGAGTGTAACTTGTAATGACAATGTATTGATTGAATAATTAAAAAAAAAAAAAAAAAAAACTTTTAGGCTAATTAGTTTTTAATTTGTCTGATTGTACTAATAACCGGTAGGTACTTATCAAATAAATTATTCTCTTTCTTTCATTCTTTAAGCATTTCTCCTAACACCCTGTACAGCTATTCCATCCTACTCAAAGATATTTTCTCCTAGAAAATATTAAAATATATTCTCGATTTGGTTGTATTATTCAATTAGGGCAAATGAAAGTCAAATTATTATTTATTATATTCCTAAGGGAGAAATGGATCAACAATTTCAGAACACAAATTATTCTAATAAATAATAATATCAATTATAATAAACAGCGTTTACTTAACTAAAAATACTTTGCCTCCATGGTCTAGTGGTCTGAGCCATGGGCTCCCGATCCGGAGGTTGAGTGTTCGATTTCCACGGGGGGAACACAAAGTTTATATAATGAAAGAGTTTTCATTCTGTACGAAGAAGTTTTTTGTTTTTCATTTCATAATAGAGATTCCTGTTAAAAGTTATCCAGTTTTGTTGACTGAGCAACCACTTATCAGCTTGCGGGAAGCTGTCCCTTACATCCATTATGTAGATAAAACAAGAATACAACATTCTTTCCTGTTTGCAGTGCGGTAAACGTATTTCCTAGTCTTTATTACATTTCTACCTCGTTTTATGATGACAAGACACTATTAATCTTTATTCTGTGCTCATCTTACTACGCAACCTCACTAGAAATTGGTTTATCCGTGTTACTTTTTTTGTTGTTGTTACTGTGAGCGATCAAAATATATAGAATGTCCCAGCCGTTTCTCTTCCCAGGCAAACTGTTTGTAAAATTCAGCGGCGCATGCGGTACGTTTTAAATTATTACCAACCTGTCGCTAACAACGATATTCTTTCTAAAATGTAAATATTTTTCGGACGTGGCGATAGCCCCCTATTATGAAATCATTTCTACTCTGCCTACCCCGTTAGTGATACTTACAGGCGTGATTTTATGTATGTATTATATTTCTACCTCGTTTTATGATGGCAAATACAAGTCTAACTCTATAGTTACGTTAGATTTTTTGGCGAACAAAATAGACACCTTATAGGCTAAATTCTTAGAGCAACACGGAACCATATCCGGAACGGAACGGAAGGCCGCGTTGCTCTAAGGCTCAAAATATAAGTAATAACGACAATTATTATTTTCATGAACCAAAAAAAAATCTTCTTTAGATTATATAAGTTAAACTACAAGCGACAGCTAAAATGCAATTTTTCGCACTTCAGTCTTTAAGAAAAGCTCATATAATTCAAAACCCTCAAAAAATCTTAGAATAGCGCCTGTCGCACTAAGACGAGTAAGAAATGAAGATTAATGTTCGTCCAAAAATGAGGTCTTGAAAATATTAACGCTATTTTTTGTAGGTGTAATATTTAAATATTCTGACAGCTAGACATGCCTTCCGAAGCACGGAATCATCTCTAAATATTTATGATCATTTTTATTAAGTACAAAATTTCTAAAAAGGTTAAAAATGTAGTGAAATAGTGGCTTAGTTTCATAGGTAATACAACTATACAACCTATCTCTTTAAGTACGTAACTACTAAAAGTCCAAAAGAAAATGTCCGTCATAAACATAATAATAGAGACAAGTTTATGTACAAGTGGCAACTGACCACAGATATATTAATTTTAGATGCTACTTGCTTAAATAGTTCCTTCTTCTTCGTAGGTACACTAGAGCGGTCGCGGTCGTCAATCCGGTTTGGTAGCAAGCTCAATCCGTCACCATTCCTCACTTAAATAGTTATTCAGACCAAAAAATAACAAACACGAGAATGATTGAGCGAGCTCACACAAAATATTCCATTCACTCTCTAAAAGTCAGGTCATACCGGGAAGCGATTGGCGTAAAGCTGCTTGAAGATACATCTCGTTGTACTACAAAGTCACAGGCTTAATTGCGCGGCGCAGTGCGACTGTGGTACATACATACATTCATACATAAATCACGCCTTTATCTTTTATGGGGTAGGCAGAGCGAAAACGACTCCTGATAGCTGGTTTTTACAGCATGCTCGGGAGGAGATGCAGCTGGCAAATTCTATGTTTTTCTATCACTCCTAGTCCAGCATGGAAGAGACTGTGGTGCATGGAATTTTTGAGTTTCATCGATGTCTCTCTGTATAGTAAATAAAGTTCTGTAATTGTAATTGTACCACGCTCTGAAAATGCGCACCGCATCTTGTAGCGTTATGTCACTTCCCTATGTAAATTGACCCTAACTTTAAAGAGTTGTTTGTTTTATACTCTCTTTCTCTTATCAAATGAATTTTTAGAGTCGAATCAAATGCTTTGTTAGCAGTGTCTCGCGATTTGCATTTAAATGAAATAAACTCATGTATTTGGAGCTCCACCTGGCTTTCCTTTTAACTAAGCTGAGTCTACAGATGAGAGGTCATTGTAACCGACCTTTTTCAGAGAGGTAATAAAGTGTCCTTAACTAAGATTTAGGATTATCTTTCTATGAATAACTCCTGAGAGGGTTTAGCTGTTTGGTATATTACCCCAAACCTGTGCCTTAACTATTATTGTATTGATTTTTGTTGATTTCATAGAGATCTCAGTGAGAGCTAGCTACAATTTGAGTACAAGTAGGTATTTGACTCACATTTACTATGAGTTAACTGCCTCAGTAATCTAGTGATCTGAGCCATGAGCTCCCGATCCGGAGGTTTTGGGTTCGATTTCAAGTTGATATTTATTATTTTATTACTTTGTTTGGTTTCCTTAGTTTGGTTAGGACAAAGCATGCTGAATTACCTGATAGTCTGGAAAAAAAAAAGATTCCGTGCTCCGGAGGGCACGTTAAGCAGTCAGTGCCGGTCGCTGTATTTGATAGTGTACGTTACACGAACCATGTCAGAGGCCTATTTGCTATGCTATAAGGCGGTTTAAAAACTCTGACACCAGTGTTCATACGGTCGATCGACTTGAAAAACCCGTACGACAAGAATAACTAAGGCCCGTATTTATAATCAGCTCTCAAGTCGTATCAGAAATGTCATTTTAGTACAAAACGAGCTGTCAAATCCATACTTAATATTGATCGCAATCTTGAGATCGCTTTATAAATACGAGCTTATGAGTAGTACTCACGACAATTTGAGAACTCATCCAGAAGAAGCCAGATGTTCTCTATGACTTTGAAGATATAACGGAAAGTTATTGCATGACCACATTCCATTATAAGAAGAAGCAGACTAAGGCCCGTATTTATAATCAGCTCTCAAGAGTGACAGCGAGTTTGAGTTCGTATCAGAAATGTCATTTCAGTACAAAACGACATGTCAAATCCAAACTTAATATTGCTCTCAATCTTAGTCGCTTTATAAATACGAGCCTTAATCTTTCTAACGGAAACATTCACTTGAGAAGTTCTTAAACACATACATAAAATCAAGCCCTTATCCCTAATGTGGTAGGCAGAGCGAAAAAGACCCAAAGTCATTCCGCCACGTCTGACAAGTTTTGAGGGCTATTACAGATGATTTTGTATAAATTGCTATAGTGACGGGTTGTCAGCCCATCGCCTAAATTGCAATACACTGAAAGCCTCAAATCCCTTAGCTAGTTTTTACAGCATGCCCGGAAGGATATGTAGCTCACTTTCAGTCCAGCATGGAAGTAGTTCTTAACCACATTATTGTACATAAATATAAAAAGAAATACACAAAGTAAAATAACTTTCTAAGAAAAAAACATGACTTAAAATTTTGACCCCGGAAGCATAAGTCCCTCACCTAATCCTTATTTAAAGTGAAGGAAAAAAGGCAGGATTTTTCTTTGTAATTAATTGAAATTGGTCGAGAGAGCCGACCGCGGTTGACAACCTCTGCTAAGGATCATAGCTTATTACAATACTTATCTCAACGCCACGTAAACAAGGACAGGGGATTTGCTTCTTTTTAGGGTTCCGTATCACAAAATAGATACAAACTTGTTTAGTTGGCTGGGGACCTGCACAGCCTAGTTGGCATTGTATCTGCCAGCTACGCAAAGATTCCCGGCCGGGCAGATATTTGAATGTTTAATTTAAATATCTGTTCCTGGGTCTGGGTGTTCTTTGTGGTTGTTTCTGTGTATGTCCATGCCACCCAGATACAGGGAATCGGGGACTATTGCCCGTATTTATAATCAGCTCTCAAGAGTGACAGCGAGTTTGAGTTTGTATCAGAAATGTCATTCCAGCACAAAATTACCTGTCAAATCCGCACTCAATATTGCTCTCAATCTTGAGATCGTTTTATAAATACGAGCCTATGAGTGTTATCGTGTTACGAATTACGATCAGTTCACACTGGGAAGCGACGACGCGACGCAACGTACGTATTTGTCCTTTGTATGTTTCTGTGTACAATAAATGTAGAACAGGTTTGTATGGAAAACACGCAGTGTCAAACATACAGAAAACGCTTCTCCGCGTGTAGGAGAGGGTTCTGCTAGCCTGCGCGCTTAAGCGTGCTTTCCATTTCCATACAAAGACAAAGATCAGACAATGAGAAACAGGCTTCTGCGTGCGGGCTAGCAGATCCCGCGGTGCTAAGCGCGGAGAAGCGTTTTCAGTATGTCCGACACTGCGTGTTTTCCATACATACCGGGGTACCTACTTACGCAATATAGGCGAGCGAAGTCGCGGGCACAGCTAGTTCTAGAATAAAAACAAACCTTGATTGTAGAAATATTGATAAAAAGTAGAACCCTCCAAACAGTAATGAAACTCCCACTTGATAAGTTTTTCCTTTCATCCAGGCTTTGCAGCGATAACGCTTCGCCTTAAGCCCACTCAAGGGTCGGATTACCGCCTTAAGTTGTAAAAGATTATTTTTTGCGTTTTTATTTTTCAGAAACATAAGCTATTAATTTTTCACTCTAATCTCCATGAACGTGTTCCTATTCCAATGCTGGACTGAGAGCGATAGAAAAACATAAAATATTCCATGTGATTCTTTTCAACTTGCTAATTAATGGGAAAGTAAGCATACTTCCATTCTGGACTGGGAGTGATAGAAAAACATAGAATGTGCCAGCTGCATCTCCTCCTGTGCATGCTGTAAAAATCAGCTAAGGGAATCTAGGGTTTCAGTGTATTGCAATTTAGGCGATGGGCTGACAACCTGTCACTATGGTAATATACATAATTATTTATTTATTTAACCATTTATTGTACACAGAAATAATTACAGAACAGAACATAGAGAATTAAGACACAACAGGCACTGCTTATTAATTATCATCTGTATTAACCCTCAAAACTTGTCAGACGTGGCGGAAGGACCTATTTTTAGGTCGATTTTGCTCTGCCTGCTCCATTAGGGATAAAGGCGTGATTATATGTATGTATGTATGTAGTAAGCATTATATTTTTTTATCGTGATTATTTTCTAGGAGTTATTAATTAAATAAGTATTTTCAGAAACTTTGAGACGAAAGTAAAATTGCGAGATTTTTCAGACAACCCCAATTAAGTTTCAGAAAGATAAGTACTAAAATATCTAACTTCGAAAGGACTTCTCAAGTTTGGCATTTTTCTTTGCGCTACAAAAGTTTTGAAGACAAGCGACTAACCCAGTTTCACTATCGGTATCATCTTTCGCATAGCATACATAAATTGCAAAGGTACAGCAAAAAAAAAATCGCGAATACCTACGTTCAAATAAAAATGAATCTTGCTGCGCGGAAATAAGATACAATCCAGCTTGTATCTAAAAAGAATACCTACTAAAAGAGGGCGTATTAAAAAAAAGAAAAAAATATAGAATGGATTCGATTCGGACGCGTACACTATTTAAATAATGGTTAATTAATAGTTACTATAAAACGTAATAATTGACGTTTTTGTAAGATCTAAAATCCGTGCTCACTGTTTAAGATGTTGTGATATTAATAACCATTCTTCCATACTGGACTGGGAGCGCTAGAAAAACATAGAATGTGCCAGCTGCATTATCTTCCCGGGCATGCTTTAAAGCTAAGAAATTCGAAGGTTTCAGTAAATTGTAATATAGGCGATGGGCGACCTGTCACTACAGCAATTATACAGATCTGTCTTAAACAACCCTCAAATTTTGTCAGACGTGGCGGAACGACCTTTGTTTAGGTCTTTTACGTTCTGTCTTCCCCATGAGAGATACAGCCATGATAGTATTTAATGTGTAAGCACCATTGAAAGGGAAAAAAAATAACGAAATGAGTCAAATTACGAAAAAAAAAACGTAGGATGGTTCACTATTAATGTAAAATCTACAACCAATATCGTTAGGATGTCCCTTCCATTACCGAAATGTCTCCATCATAGAAATTTAGGATAGGGGTCAAATATGAGGGTCTAAACGATAGCTATTAGTAAACTGAACCAAAAGCATTATTTACAGCTCCTTCGTGGTCTCGTGGTCTGAGCCATGGACTCCCGATCCAGAGGTCTTGGGTTCACAATTTTGATATTAAGAGGAAACGATGAGTGCTGCCCCTACAAGTAATAAATTTATTGTGTCTCAAAAAAAAACATGAATATATTTTACGTTTTGCGCAAATCGCAAGTAATTCTTCATTGTGTAATCCATTAGTTCACAATTTACACTCAAAATCTAAGCTTTGAATGTCGATGTTGCTAAAAGCCACTTTAACACAATAAATTTATTACTTTTAGGAGCAGCACTGAGCTATAAATAAATCACCTTAAAGTTCTCTATAACCCGTGCACATAAAGAAACGATCTATAAATGGCCGACGCTCGCATGCGTTCTCGCTCACTCTCAATTAGGTAGAGCGAGAACGCATGCGAGGCGGACCAATCACGAAGCGAGCCGACGCCATTTTCAAATCGTTTCTTTAAACGCACGGCTTATACACAAGATTATCTCTTTAATCGGAAAATTTCTAGGACTATTCAATTTACTAGAATTTCTTTAAAAAAGTTGTTCAGTTTCCTTTCCCTTTCAAATCTCGGTACACCGTGTTCTAACACCCTGTATTTGTAAATACAAGAGCTATTATTACACCCAGTATTTTTCCCTGATAATCTCCCTTGTAAGGCCATCTGTGATACCTAACGCCAGGTGCGTTGTTACATCCGATATTACTAATAATTTATATTTCCAAGATAATTTAGAAATGAAAATGGCTGTTTCTAGCAAAGATAATTAAAATTAGCTTATCCGTTCCCATATAACTAACGGTTATTTTAAATCAAGAGCAAATTTTAAAGGTTGTGTTATATTCATGAAATTGAGCAACTAAGAAAATATTCTGAAAAAAAAATTAAGTTCCCATTTGTATATGGAAGAGTCACTTTTTTCATATTTTGACCTATGTTCATTGTAAAATATCTTAGTTTCATGCCTTAGGTATGGTTAGCTAATTTTATAACACACTTAAGTTTTAAGTTCCCGTGGTCTGGCCGTAATACCGTGTGTAAGCAAAGGGTTGCTCAGACAACGAAACTGAACAACTTTCACCAGTAAATTCTTTCAGGAAATGAAAAAAAAAACGCTTTTCCATACAAATTGTCCGATCGAGGTAGTCATTTTGTATGGAAAAGCCAAAAAAATATTTTATTTCCTGAAAGAACTTCCTGGTCAAAACTCAGTTTCGTTGACTGAGCAGCCCCTTTCAGTTTCTGGTACGCTGTCCATTACACCCTGTATTTGAGAATATTTTAGAAAGGGTCATTCATAAGCTGCTAGACCAAGTCCATACTTACCTCTTTAAAAGCTTCTCTCTCTATTCAATTCGGCCACAAAGGCTTTCATCTAAGCTTTAGTTACTAGTACCTAAATTATTCAAAATGATAATACCTTGAAATCCTCCGGAATATAATCTCCTCTATGAAGTATCGATTTTTCACCCTGTATAAATTCAACTCGTAAATGCAACCACTCTTTGCGTAGCAAATTGCTACATTGCCGTAGCAAGACGCTACGGCTTACTTACTTTCTTCCATGCTGGACTTGGAGTGAGAGAAAAACAAAGAATGAGCCAGCTGCATCTCCTTCCGGGCATGCTGTAAAAGTCAGCTAAGTGATTCGAGGGTTTCAGTATTGTAATTTAGGCGATGGGCTGACAACCTATAGCAATATACAAATCCATCTGGAATAACCCTCAAAATTTGTCAGACGTGGTGGAACGACCTTTGTTTAGATCGTTTGGCTCTGCCTACCCCATTAGGGATAAAGGCATGATTTTATGTATGTATGTATTTAAAAGCGCCGAATAAACGTACATATGAAATTCGGAAACCGAAAAAGACATTGGTACGTGATGAGATTCGAACCACGACCTCCTGCACAGGAAGCAGCGGCCCTATCAACTACACCATCGGGCTTCTTAAATCTTAAATTAGATAAATATAAATGAGATAAATACGTAGAAACTTCCATGCTGGACTGGGAGTGATAGAAAAACATAGAATGTGCCAGCTGCATCTCCTCCCGTGTATGCTGTAAAAATCAGCTAAGGGATTCGAGGGTTTCAGTGTATTGCAATTTAGGCGATGGGCTGACAACCCGTCACTATAGCAATCAATATACATAATCACCTGTATAATAACCCTCAAAACTTGTCAGACGTGGCGGAATGACCATTATTTAGGTCGTTTTTGCTCTGCCTACCCCAATAGGGAAAAAGGCGTGATTTTATGTTTATTTTTATGTTATGTTTTATAAATATACAATTACATATTCAGTAAGTTTATAAATCCTCTTATTTAAACCACACTATTGTCTTTACATAATCATTGTTAGAAATTGTGTCTTGTAATCCTAAATTGGTTTTGTTTCTTACACTAAAGCTTCATTCACACTGACGCAGTGACGAAATGATGTGACACTTTATATGCTATACAATAACAGGATACAATAATTTAAGTAATATTTTTTCCATGCGATACTGGGAGCGATAGAAAAACATAGAATGTGCCAGCTGCTTCTCCTTCCGGGCATAATGATAAGTCACAAAAAGGATTCAAGGGATACAATTGTAATTTAAGAGGCTGAATATTATAACTTATTACATTTACATTTACTATTATTAATATGGCAACGATATACATTTCAATCAAAAAAGAAATTATTTTTTATTGCCAAAATGTCAAAGTCATTAGAAAATTAAACTAAAATGAATAAATAATATATACATTGGCATTTCAATCTCCAAAATTCCCTCAATATTTATCAGACGTGGCAAAAACTTCAGTGTGAATAGAGCCTTATTATCTGTCTGTGATAAATCTCAGCCATAAAAAATAATTATCTTATTTAGTTGTTACAGAAAATACTGTAAGCACTTATTTGAGACATTTTCTGAAACCCAAGTATAAAGCAAGTAAAAAAAAAAAACCTTAAACCCAACTGCGTAATAAGTACGTCGGTATAATTTCAGAACTTGAAAGAGTCATTTGGTTATGGTCCATACAGTTTGACGACTTTAATGTTTAAATTATCACCAAAGAGCATCAATCATCTCTGTTTGTCGTCATATCTAATTTTGTAAAACGACCACGTTTTTATATCTGCAATAACACGTTTATAATATAAATTAATTGACGTGATAAATCAAAACTGGTGACGTCTCGAGTTTTTAGTCTTCAGTATTTTTAAGCTTTGTTTATACTGATATTAAAATCATTCCATCCATAAAGAGAACTGACTCTAGAACACCACAAAAGAACAAACTCACATACATATACCTGACCTACGAAGATTACATGATTGAGTTTAAATAGGCTCTCAAACACAGTACCCTCCTTTACCGTCGGTTAAATAGACCAGCAGCCCTAATACTCTAGGGTAACAAGACGCAATTTTTCAAGCTCTGCCTTAGGCCTTTCTCTGTTTTGTACATAAAATTGCTTTTTCAGAGGATTGTGTCTGAAAATAATTTTCGTGGTTTCATTTTTATTCCAGTATTTTTATTGGCAGTTGTAAATCTAATTTTTTTGTGATTACTTCGACTTCTTATTTCAATGAACTCTGGTAAATAACGTTTCTGACGCAATTTTCGTTAAGACCACTTTTCAGGTCGTATTTAATAGTGAAAGATTTTTAGGCCCGAATCTTGAGAGTGACAGCAAGTTAGAGTTCGTATCAAAAATGTCATTTTAGTACAAAACGGCCTGTCAAATCCAAACTTAATAAATAATAACTAATTGATCCCAATCCCGAGATCGCTTCATTAGCGTCGTTAGGTAAAGTTCTTAAAACATTAAATTTATGTTCCAAAATGATTTTGTTTAAAGATTTGATAAGTATGTCGGAGATTGATCAAGGCTGAAGCCCAGAATGGAAACTCCTAATGCGCCAACTCACATTTCTAATATAACGGAACGCCAAGAATGGTTCTTGGGCATGCTTGACATGGGTGGCTGACAAATTAAGTGCTATAGCAATACTAGCATTACGGCTTGTGGTGCCATCTATATCGTACCAGAGATATTACTTACGAGGGAGTACGCTTGTCTATGGTATTTAGTCTATGGCTTTGGATTTGATGATGGTTATGTTGGTACGATTGAAGGGCTAGAGAAAATATGGCTGCCGAAAAGGATTGTGTTGATTTTGGGTTTGTGACTTTGGAAATTAAAAAGGGAACAGACAATGCCCACGCCATGTCAATTGTGCCGCGTTCCAAGTATCTACGAGTCGGCCTTGATGGATTAATTGTGAGATCGTCGTATAAACCGTGAGACATCCTGATCAACCGGTTTGCATTGCTCCGGCCACTATGAAGAATACCTACCCTCAGCTCAGAGTACCCCTGATGACCGGGTGCTCCGTCATCAGAAGTGGGGATAAACGCACAAAGGCCCACTGAAAAGGCTGGCAGAAACGGCAACGACATGGCATTCTCTACATGAATGGCAAAATCGGAAACTTATTGGTGCTAATACACGAAAATGATGACTGTGGCTTGGAGGGACGAGCCCTGGAGGAGCATCTGTTTGGTTTTCAGCTAGTTCATGGTGTGACACGAGTAAATTTCAAGAAACTTTTACCCTGAGGTATGATCGTTCTGATATTTTTGGATTGACGCGATTTTCGGGTGAGTTTTTATTACTCCATTATGACAAAGGTTTCATTGCTTATATGTAAAGTTTACTTTGTACTAAGCTAGAATTTCTGGTTGGAATCTGTAAATACTGTGTGTATACGTCGCATTTCTCGTGCTAAAATTACTAAAATCGACAAGTGCATCTTTCATCGTAATTTTCATTCATGTTTTTTTTACTGTAAAAAGGCGGGATAAAACGTACGTCTCGTCACTGAGACGAACAGCGCCATCTCGCTTGAGTAGTAGAAACTTTCATCATATTCCATTCGTTCTTTTTCTAGTGTTGTGCTTGATCAATCGATATGTGAATCGATAATAATTGCGTTCAGTCGACCAGTATGAAATTTAAACAGAATTAATTTTAATCTAGCTGATCGCACTGAGCTTGCACCGAGGAGCGAAGCTGTTAAAATTTGCAACTTATTGAAACCTTCAACCGATTATAAACGTTGTACATGCACACGCAGGCACATTGGACGGCCGGCGAAGTATTGGTACAGTCCACCTTCGCCGCTGTCGGATGAAGCTTCGATTCCGGTATGTCTCTGAACGGGCAGTATAAGTTTTGAACTGGATAAATCTTCGCCGATTGGACGACTCTGAACGTACCCCTGATATTCTGTGTGTCTTTATCGATCTTCCGGGTACATCACTACTAATGTCAAAAATTTCAAAGTGATCGAAAATAGTTGAATTTTGTAAATGCGGTTTTGATGTTTATTTTGATAAGAATTCAATGTTATTTTGTGAAATTATTAATTAGTTATGACGCTAATTAATGTGTGTGATATTTTCCTATGCAATTCAGTGAGATTTTGTGAAAATTATTACAAAGAAACCCGCATTTTGGTAAGTTAAAACTATCGTAACAAAGTTTGTGTTTACAAGGTTTTATCTAGCTTATTATAATTGGAATTAACTATGCATTTGACATACTCCTTTACGCTCCCGTTATGCCCTATCGTGTACTATGAACAACTGTAAGCAAGTTAAAGCTGATTTTGGTTGAATTAATTCCAAGTTTTTGTGTTCTTTATACATGCTACAAAATTATGTTTCTGTTCATACTTGCTTGTCATTTACTGAAACATTTTAGTGGTCTGACTGTGTACGAAGTGGTGAAATGCTTTGACATGCTATTTTTCATGACATTAAGTGTACCGTGTACCTGACAACAACTTTATTGGTACGAACACGTCTTCTACTCATAGCACACAGAGGGTGAAGAGGGAACATGGCAGTCAACTTGTTTGATATGATGAAATTCTGAACAGGCATTTTAAAGTACTGGACATGACCGACTAGTCACTGTGCACCAACAAGAACGGAGCTCAACTTCAAAAAGAATACTGCAGCAAAGCACTAAGTGTGACAAACTCAAAACCAAACACCAACGGCTATTACTTACAATGATCTGATCGGTGTTCATACCTACATGGTTGTACTCTTGCATCAATGCAGATAAAGGAGTCTACAAGATACAGCGGGCATTCTCCATTACCAAATATAGTTGGAGAATGATTATTATTACTGAATCATGGTGTTGATATTGAGATTTTTAAATGTGTATCAAGGTGCAGTTAATCCAACTCAAGTTTTTAAAACTTAATTTGTGCAATAGTTGGTGTATGCTAAAACTTAATTCCAATTCTGACTCCTTATTTTACTGTCTTTATGCTGCATATTTTCCCTTAACAGATTTTCCCTTAGGTATAGGTACCACTAACATATTAACCATGGAAGTGGAACTTACTTTATGAATCAAGAAATGAGTGACTTACGATTCCCAGTTTGTAAACATTTTTATTATTCTCTGTCTGTGGTTTAATCCAATGTATGAAGATTTAAAGTTAATTGTTGTTAATGCTTTATTTTTACAGTGTAATGAGCAGTCAATATGGGCTTAACTGCATTGGCTATCTTTGCGAGGATGTAAAGATGATGACAGTTGGAGAAGCAGAATATACATTGATGATCATCTCATTCATTATAATGGATGAAGTACATTAGTTACATTACTACAGCTTGATCACGCTTAACAAAATAGATTGCCACGTGACTAGTGAGAGAGGATATAAAGCTGATGACACTTAGAGACTTGGATTGGATTATACATTGATGATGATGAATTGATGAAGGTATCATGAGACTCTACATGATATATTTGATGGAATATTTGATGAGAAACATTAGAATTTGAAGTTGCCTTATCTGTGACTAAACAATAACTTTACGTAAGTATTGATTTTAGTTACGCTAGGCAAATGCCTTCGTAACGTCAGTAGCTTTCTGGAGCAAGAATACGTAATTAGCCATCCTCATATCGCTTTTATGTGCCTTGCGAGGAAAGAGAGCTAGTGATAAATTGGTTTCATGTTTGCCCTTGAGATATAGGGTGTGTTGATGTTTGCCCTTGAGATATAGGGTGGTTTGATGCTGTGTCCCTTGAGACTGCTGTAGTAGTAATATAGGGTGTTTACCCTTGAGACTGCTATAGCGGTAATATAGGGTTCCCTTGAGACTGCTGTAGTAGTAATATAGGGTGTTTTCCCTTGAGACTGCTATAGCAGTAATATAGGGTGTTTTGGTGTTTTCCCTTGAGACTGCTGTGGCGGTAATATAGGGAGGGTTTGGTTTCCCTTGAGACTGCTGTTGCAGTAATATAGGGAGGGTTTTTTGATGTTTTTGCTTGAGACTGTTGTTGCAGTAATATAGGAAGGTTGAAAGACCACACGTAGATTCCCAGGATAAGATTGTAACGCATGATGTAATTTGGCTCAATCTCCATACATTTTGGTAGCGATGTTTGGAGTGGAATTTGGCTAATCAAATATCTCGGTCCCACTGTAAGCGTGATTTAAGATCAGGTTGGCCGAGCGGTAAAGCGAATCGCACAACTACGTAAGTGTGTGAACTGCCTAGGGTAGTTCAATTTCAATTTTTATTTTGGTGGCAAGTGGTTGCCTCTTTATAATACAGCCATAGCGGCTAGATTATTTTGTTCACAGGTGCTTCACACGAGGACGTGTGAACTGTCAGAATGGCCGTGTCGGAGATTGATCAAGGCTGAAGCCCAGAATGGAAACTCCTAATGCGCCAACTCACATTTCTAATATAACGGAACGCCAAGAATGGTTCTTGGGCATGCTTGACATGGGTGGCTGACAAATTAAGTGCTATAGCAATACTAGCATTACGGCTTGTGGTGCCATCTATATCGTACCAGAGATATTACTTACGAGGGAGTACGCTTGTCTATGGTATTTAGTCTATGGCTTTGGATTTGATGATGGTTATGTTGGTACGATTGAAGGGCTAGAGAAAATATGGCTGCCGAAAAGGATTGTGTTGATTTTGGGTTTGTGACTTTGGAAATTAAAAAGGGAACAGACAATGCCCACGCCATGTCAATTGTGCCGCGTTCCAAGTATCTACGAGTCGGCCTTGATGGATTAATTGTGAGATCGTCGTATAAACCGTGAGACATCCTGATCAACCGGTTTGCATTGCTCCGGCCACTATGAAGAATACCTACCCTCAGCTCAGAGTACCCCTGATGACCGGGTGCTCCGTCAAGTAAATAAAACAATCAACAAAATGAACAGTTATTTATATTTATAATGTGTTTGACATAACATTTAATATTTACAAATATTAACAATGACTTTTATGAGCTTCATTATCACGTATATTCTAGTTTAATATATTTACATTAGTTTATTATTAGAATGACGAGTTTACTGGTGGAAAACTAACGTTGTTACATTATTATTATATAATAACAAAAAATATAATTATTTAATTATGTGCTTTGATATTACCGACGGAAAGTTCCGCGCAGAGCGTTCGGAAATAACGCTTTCACCTGTTAAAATATGACATTGAATTACTATTATACTAACTTATATCTTATATCTCCCGTGTGGTGCCGGGTTAGAATAGCATCACCCAATCACTTGCTGCGGGTGTCGTAAAAGGCGACTAAGGGATAAATCCAGGGAATGGGCAGCAGCGTTCCCTGTGAATGGAAAACTTCTACTGCGCTCACCAACCCGCCTGCCAAGCGTGGTGAGTATGGCATATACCCCTTTTGGGGAGGCCCATGTCCAGCAGTGGACTGTTGTGGCTGATGATGATGATGATGATATAGCGTATCATGGCGTATACGTATATTATATCTCAAATGTCGTATGATTATTTATGACTTATGAATGACACATCAGCAGAATGTTTTTACTTCGCGTTTGACGTAAAATTCAATCGCCAAAAAATGCGTGGGACTTTACGTAGGTATACCTCGGCAAGTATTATTTGGGTATCTAAAATTATTTTCTGTGCAAAAATGTAGGGCCGTATTTATAATCAGCTCTCAAGAGTGACAGCGAATTTGAGTTCGTATCAGAAATGTCATTTCAGTACAAAACGACCTGTCAAATCTATACTTAATATTGCTCTCAATCTTGAGATCGCTTTATAAATACGAGCCTAAGGGTGCCAATAAGAAGGTGCTTCGAACTGTTTTGAAAATTGAAAAGGGTTGCTCAGTCACCGAAAAAACACATTTACAAAGAAATTCTTCTGTGACAAACATGAGTGAGACACTGATTTCTGTCTTCGACGACTTCAATCAGAAAAAAAAAAATGGGGATGCTTAACTTTTACCACTTCGATAATGATTCCGATTGAAACAAGTTATTATTTTTGTTGACAAAATTATGTACAAAATAAAAAAAAAACCTCCCAGTAAATGGACAGTAAAATCTTATTACTTACTTTTATTTTATTTATTACAATTTGTATTTTAATCCTTTTTTGCAACTTTTCATACATTCCAAATTTAAAAGACTTTTTTTTTTAAATTTAAATTAACATTTAAATAAAATATTTTATTCAAAACGTGTATTTAATATGCTTAATAAAAACATATTATTAAATGTCATCTAATTTCCTAAAACACGGCAGAAACATAACAATTCCGAGGAAATACCAAATGTAACGAAACGCAAATAGTACCATTTACCAGTAGTAGATTCTCAGAGAATCAGTAGATTACATTTCATGCCACGCAAATTTCGACCTTCACAGAGTACAAATAGGGTACAGTTTACTTTAACATTTATGATTAGGGCAGTTGCACGGATAGTCGTCACCGTGAAATAAGATTGAGTATACTTAACGTTGGTAATAAGAAACAGAATATATTGATGTTGATGAGTGAGTGAGACGACGACTGCATCGCTGCCGGGTTTTCACCTGTGAAAGAAAGAGACAAGTATAAGTTTCGTGTTTGTGTTATCTGTAACTGAGGAAGGATCTGATTGCGTAGACAATTAGGAATGTAGAAAATTATATTGAAAACCTCCATAAATTGTTATTAGAAATAAGTCAATAGTCTTCTATTAAATATGGAAAAAATGCCTTTGTGGTTTAATGGTCTGAGTCTTGAGGTTCATCATCAGCTCAAATACGTCCCCACCGAAGGGCAAGAGCATACCCTGAATTTAGGGCGATCGGATCGGGCCTAAGGCTCAAGCGCTCTCAAGATTGAGAGCAATATTAAGTATGGATTTGACAGCCCGTTTTGTACTGAAATGACATTTCTGAAACGAACTCAAACTAGCTGTCACTCTTGAGAGCTGATTATAAATACGGGCCTTAGTCGACCACGTGGACCCGGTACGGATTGGTCGATTTCACAGCCTTCACCTTTGAATTTCTTCGTACGAGTAGGTATCTGTAGGTTTCCTTACGTTGTTTTCCTTTACCCTAAAAGCACCGAATAACCGTAAATATGAAATTCGGAAAACGAAAAACAAATTGGTACGTGATGGGATTCGAACCACGACCCCCTGCACAACATCACCACTTCGTCTTAGGGTTGTAAAGTCGTAAATTCATAATCAAGTTTCCATCGAGTAAAAAGATAATTATGTATTATGAAAATAAGTACTCATGGATCGTCTGACAAGTAAATATTTCGAAGCACATTATTTTGCTTTAAAAATTAAACAACTAAGAATGTTTTTACGTCATAGAAGTAGATAAAAAAGAATTAAAAGATAAATAACAAAATTGAAGTTCAAATTATTGTCTTTTCAATAATTATCTTCAAAGAGGAAGTTAATTAGGGCGAAGTAATAACGTAAATTAATGAGCACTCCATGTAAATATTAAAATAGCGATTTTTTTACAACAAAGCTGAAGTAAAAAAAAAATATCAAAGGTCATTGTGTTGTGATGAAGGTCGATGGTGTAGTTGGTAGGGCCGCTGCCTCTTGTGCGAGAGGTAGCGGTTTGAATACCACCATGTACTAACCTATGCCTCGCAACTAACTGCTTGCGTGGTAATAGTGGAATGATCCAAGACTCGTAATCCACAGGATGTGAGTTTGATTTCCACGGAGGGAAAACACAAAGTTAGAATTCGTCCAGTTGCTAAGTACATTTTTTATAGTTGATAGACTTTGTCCGCCATCTCACTTGATGTTAAGTGATTATGCAGACTATGATGGAGCATGATTGCCTAGATAATGCCTGTTCACTCACGTCTTGAAAAGGCCCAGGTTATAGCGTTCAAGAAACAGATTCGCACGCAGTAAGTCCACTCTTTAGCCGTTCGCATTAAAAATGTTGAAGTGTAGAGGTTTTCTGCAATTTGGTTAGGATAATAATACAGGCCTGATTGTCTGTTATGAAAAAGAGTTTCATGCTTCGGAGAGCACGTTAAGATGTCGGTCTCGGTCGAAATTATAGAGAATCGATGATTTAAGTATATTGCAATTTTGGCGATAACGTTTCCTTCAGAAATTCCTTTTGTGGCCTGTTCAAAAATAAATAATGGCCCGTTGAAGTTTAAGCAACAAAAAAAAAAATTTCATACCTTTGCCCAAAGCAAATTTATCCTTCGCTCTCGGAAATCCAAGACTTCAGAAGTTTTTTAAGTGATTTTTGATGTCGTTTGTACGGCTCATTCACTTTGCGAGATTTGGGCTCGTATTTATAAAGCGATCTCAAGATTGAGAGCAATATTATGTATGGATTTGACAGGTCGTTTTGTACTGAAATGACATTTCTGATACAAACTCATACTCGCTGTCACTCTTGAGAGCTGATTATAAATACGGGCCTTGGTTTCTTCGAACTGTA
The DNA here is from genome assembly GCA_029255725.1 of Scrobipalpa atriplicella. Taxonomy (NCBI): domain Eukaryota; kingdom Metazoa; phylum Arthropoda; class Insecta; order Lepidoptera; family Gelechiidae; genus Scrobipalpa; species Scrobipalpa atriplicella. Next base: position 61,190 of record JARACY010000901.1, read on the forward strand.
TCGGTTGCTAAAATGTATATTCCAGGAATCGTTAGCAGGAAAAAAATAGTTGCTTTTAATAACGGTTTTTTTTTTAAATTCTTTTTCTTCTTATCGTGTGGGTTTTTGAGTCGACGATCCATAGTACAAATATCGGTGTCAGAGTTTTTAATATCTGCCTCTGACATGATTTGTTTTAGTCAATAGTCAAGTTCGAGTAGGTAAAGAGGTTTGAACAAGTTTCATTTTATTTTCTGCGATATGTATGATTTTTTAGATCCCCTCAAAAAATGTACAGACCTACTACCTATTACCTACTTTTATCATGTTTCTAAACATAAAATAGAAAATTATAAGTGCCCAATCCCACAAATCCGAACCGATGACATTTGCCTTTTAACAAGTCCAAAGGTGAATTACATTCTTTTTTATTGTTATTTATTTTGAAAACACAGGTCCAATATATTAGCAAAACCTTAAACTATTTTCTTCTGCTTCCGCCAACATTGAGGAAAATTTCTAAGAAAATTCTTAGGTAGGTACTTCCAAAATTTACAGTAATACATAAACCTCTCTTCTTGGTTCCTTTCAGGAGTTTCAGGAAATATCTTAAAGTCCTGACATTTAGTGAAACACTTCTGAGAATTAGAGCCCAATTCTCAGTTTATTGTTCGTTATGAAAATACAGAGTGTTAATTTGGCAGCTGTTCCAGTAAAGATAAATATACTATCCCGTACAAAAAGACCACATTGAAGTGGCAGTTTTATGCAAGTCAGAGAGTAAAAAAAATATTGTAAATTTTTTTCTAGGCTCCTTTACATTTAAACTCCGCCAAAAGCTATGGCATGCAATTTAATTAACATCTTGTATATGGCGTAGGATTAAATCAATTGAAATTTCATTTATAGAAATGTACAATAAACTGCCCTTCAATTTCAATTTCATTTATTTTTTGTTTACATTGGTCTTATTATTTAATTCAATAAGTGTTCCATGGAATCTATGTCAAGGAATAATTATTCATACTTTAATTTCATTATTCATTTTCAATTTTTGAACTTGTGTCGTAGATTTAATATTATTGTTTCATTAAAGTTTTAATTAATTGAATAACATAACAATAAAATAAAATTTACATATCGATGTAACACTGTCCTTTGAGTTTTGCCGATATATAGACTAGGTACAGTTTAGATAATAATTATGAGAATATTATTGGCAGTGTGGCTACTTTTTGCAGTTTCGGCGGCGTTCAAAGCGTTAATTGTGGATTGGATGAATGATTACAAGCTTGTATTTGAGACACAATACAATTACTTGTGGCGCCACCTAGCTCATCAAACTGCCTTAAACAAATTACATGGAATAATTTAAGTGCCTTTCAATGTTTGTCTTTCTTTATGTTTTTTTTAACTGGTCGAGACTTCACTGGATTTCAGCTAAAAGTTATCAGGTTTCGCCCTGGGTTGCAGATTCTGGTCCCTGCAGAGTTTGAGCGACGCAAATTACTCCCAATTTGAAACGGATAGCTGAGCTCTGACGGGCGACAAGTCAGCGTTTCTCAAACTTTATTGGAACCCCCGGTTAGGGGGTTTATGCTGAGATGTTACCCCCTTAATTGAGAAAGCTAGAAGTCAGATTTGATGTGAAATAGTGATGCTTTTTTTAAAAGTCAATTTTGGCTTTGCTCTTGACTCTAGTCTAGGTCAGGGACGACAGAGACAGAGTTGACAATGGAGCGAACTCACCCAAAACATGCCTTTTCACTCTAACTTTAGAAAGTTGAGGGTTGTATGCATTCGGAAACACAGACGCAGACAGTGAGTTTCACTGATGCGAGAAAATGTTTTGCAAAATGGCGAGCCGAAATGTCATTGAAACACTTTCTGAAATAGGTACCCATTGAAGCCTAAGATCTGACTTTTTTAAGCTCGCCGTACATACAAAACGGCCCTGTTTTGCAAAACAACTAGCCAGTATACAAATTAGAAAATACACAATCCCACTGCAACATACCAGCCGTTATAGACTACTGAATCGAGAATCAGTTCAAATACTGTTCGCAGGATTACTGAATCAGCCTGCTGCATATGCATTCGTCTCGTGAGCTCTAGTTGAGAACCGTTAGCACAGATGAATATCAAAGGCGTTGAAGCGCTAGGCAGTTGACAGTTACTGAGCATGACGAATCCGTACCTTCAGCTCAGCCATATCTTGAATTTTCAGGACGTTGATTTATTGACAACTACGTCAGCTGATTCAGTGGAAACGTGTTACGGTAATCCATTTTGGGAAGCACTTCCAAAATATGATAACGAGGCTAACAATGTACCTATATGAGAAATATATTTTTGTCAGTCATTTCAAAATTGGCAGGCAAGTTACCTGCTTAGTATACTAACTGGCTAAGCAGTGATTAGGTGACCCTAGATTTACTTTGGGAGACTCTAGAAATTGAAGGGACGGGAAGGACAGGAGGGTCAAGAGTAACATGAGTGACGGGGGGACGGGAGAGATTGAAGGGACAGGAGGGACAAAAGGGACGCGAGAGACGGAAGGGACGTAAGAGACGCGAGGGACGTGAAGAACGAAAGGGACCAGGATGTTATGAATCAAAAGAACGTTACTTACCATTGAAAATATGGACTAATATACTAGCAGGAACTGCGTTGTTCGGCACGCAGGTATAATTTCCTGCATGAGCGACGCTGGCTGCTGGTATGAGGAGGTCTGACACGCGCTGCGCGGGGTCTGTGGTCACGTTGACTCCGTTCTCCAAGTCGTAGTTGATCATTCTGCTGTTATGGTACCTGGTGGAGGGAAAAAGAGAGGTAGAGATTTATTTTTGTTTCTAAAAAGAGTCGAATAAAGGCACTTAATTATGATTGAGATCAGCTTTCATAATTTCATGGAATGAAATGGCGAGAGTATATTTTTAAGTAAGTTTAATTTTGAAGTTGAAAAATTTAATTTGCGAATAGTATCTCGTGATCAGAAATAGCTTCCTGTATCAGACGTTATTTGTATCTCTATCACGGATAGTTATAGCAAATACATTAGAGAAGTCCCAGGCAATCCTCTACTCTTCAAAATGTTTACAATACTTCATACTTTCCGATCAGGAAGATGGAGTTGGTCGCTAGTCATTTTATCGATACCTGTAAATAGACGGTCTTTGAATAATCACGTCAGTCGGTCAGTATTTTAAATATACCTTTGACAAGATTTGGGAGATTACATTTAATTCTAGGAGAAACACTGCTCCTGAAACAGTATTACGAAAATTCCAACCATTTTTTTATCGATAAATAACTTGAAGACAGTCTTTCTAAATAGAGTTAATTCTTTAAAATATTGCAGTCTATTGGCATGTTAAGAACATTAGTCTGAAATCACATTTGCCACACATTCCTATCGGAAATTGTCCTCAGAAATTTTATTGTCAGTCTTGGCGGTAATGATTTCAAGTAAGCTTGACGGTATGTCTATTTCGTAGACATAAAGGTGTAATTATAACGTATATGTTTGCAAATAATCGATACCAAGTACTATCGAGCCACACATTCCTATCGGAAATTGTCCTCAGAAATTTTATTGTCTTTTCAAGTAAGCTTGACGGTATGTCTATTTCGTAGACATAAAGGTGTAATTATAACGTATATGTTTGCAAATAATCGATACCTAGTACTATCGATAGTCATACATCACTAAACAAAAGAGTTGTAAAAGACATTTTTGTTTTGTTTTGCCAACAAACGCTTCGAGCCCGGAATACTTTTAGTTGGGAAGAAAGTTTTGGGAAACAACAGCCTTAACTTAACAGGGGAAGTTTCAAACATAACACGTACAACATAATTCGGAGCTAGTTACAGGAGTTTCCTTTTTAGTTTTTCTAACGGTAGATACAACGAATATACAAGCTAATTAACGATCTTTTTCTGTCACGAGCCAATGGGCTTTCGATTCCCACGGGGGGAACATAAAGTTGATACCTACTTACTTGCCAACTTATCACTTTGTGTGGTACTTTCCTCCATGCTGGACTGGGAGCGATAGGAAAACATAGAATGTTCCAGCTGCCCTTCCTCCCGGGCATGCTGTAGAAGTCAGCAAAAGGGATTCAAGGGTTACAGTGTATTGTAATTTAGGCAATGTGCTGACATCCTGTCAGCACAGCGATGTACATCACAATCTAAAATTGACCTCAATTTTTGTCAGACGTGGCAAAGGCGCCTTTTACGAGGTGCTTTAAGCTCTGCCTACTCCATAAGGGATAAAGGCGTGACTTTGTGTTTGTATGTAGTTATGTATGTTAGTGTGGTACAATTTAGTTAGGGTAATGATGGTTGAATCACCTGATTGTCCGTAAGAAAATATGATTCCGTGCTTAGGAGGGCACGATAAGCCATCAGTCCCGGTCGCTGTCTTGATAGCGGCCGTTACACAAACTATTTCATAGGCCTATTGAAGATGATTATCTTTGACGGTCATTGCTCAAAACGTTTATCGGAAACTTTACTGTTTTTGTATTAATAATAAAAAAAAATATATAGTTTGTTTTTTTACTGTTACTTCCAAGTACTAAAACAGCTGGTTAAATATTGTTTTTAATTCTGGAATATTTCCAAGGACGGAGTGGAACGTGATTTAACCACAATTCAGGAGATTTCGAGGTTTTCCTGTGAAATGTTTACCACCAACATCTAAATTTACATAACAATTAGAAATTCTGTTCATTTGTCTGTTCGTCCTTTGCGAGGTCTTTAACCTTTTCAGTCATGACCTCAACGGCGCTGTATTTTAAACTCCAGACATACATACATACTATCACGCCTTTATCCCTAATGCGCCCATCGCCTAATTACAATATACTGGGACCCTCGATTCCCTTAGCTGGTTTTTACAGCATGCCCGGGAGGAATAGCAGCTGGCACATTCTATGCTTTTCTGTCGCTCCCAGTATATTGTAATTAGGCGATGGGCGCATTAGGGATAAAGGCGTGATAGTATGTATGTATGTCTGGAGTTTAAAATACAGCGCCGTTGAGGTCATGACTGAAAAGGTTAAAGACCTCGCAAAGGACGAACAGACAAATGAACAGAATTTCTAATTGTTATGTAAATTTAGATGTTGGTGGTAAACATTTCACAGGAAAACCTCGAAATCTCCTGAATTGTGGTTAAATCACGTTCCACTCCGTCCTTGGAAATATTCCAGAATTAAAAACAATATTTAACCAGCTGTTTTAGTACTTGGAAGTAACAGTAAAAAAACAAACTATATATTTTTTTTTATTATTAATACAAAAACAGTAAAGTTTCCGATAAACGTTTTGAGCAATGACCGTCAAAGATAATCATCTTCAATAGGCCTATGAAATAGTTTGTGTAACGGCCGCTATCAAGACAGCGACCGGGACTGATGGCTTATCGTGCCCTCCTAAGCACGGAATCATATTTTCTTACGGACAATCAGGTGATTCAACCATCATTACCCTAACTAAATTGTACCACACTAACATACATAACTACATACAAACACAAAGTCACGCCTTTATCCCTTATGGAGTAGGCAGAGCTTAAAGCACCTCGTAAAAGGCGCCTTTGCCACGTCTGACAAAAATTGAGGTCAATTTTAGATTGTGATGTACATCGCTGTGCTGACAGGATGTCAGCACATTGCCTAAATTACAATACACTGTAACCCTTGAATCCCTTTTGCTGACTTCTACAGCATGCCCGGGAGGAAGGGCAGCTGGAACATTCTATGTTTTCCTATCGCTCCCAGTCCAGCATGGAGGAAAGTACCACACAAAGTGATAAGTTGGCAAGTAAGTAGGTATCAACTTTATGTTCCCCCCGTGGGAATCGAAAGCCCATTGGCTCGTGACAGAAAAAGATCGTTAATTAGCTTGTATATTCGTTGTATCTACCGTTAGAAAAACTAAAAAGGAAACTCCTGTAACTAGCTCCGAATTATGTTGTACGTGTTATGTTTGAAACTTCCCCTGTTAAGTTAAGGCTGTTGTTTCCCAAAACTTTCTTCCCAACTAAAAGTATTCCGGGCTCGAAGCGTTTGTTGGCAAAACAAAACAAAAATGTCTTTTACAACTCTTTTGTTTAGTGATGTATGACTATCGATAGTACTAGGTATCGATTATTTGCAAACATATACGTTATAATTACACCTTTATGTCTACGAAATAGACATACCGTCAAGCTTACTTGAAAAGACAATAAAATTTCTGAGGACAATTTCCGATAGGAATGTGTGGCTCGATAGTACTTGGTATCGATTATTTGCAAACATATACGTTATAATTACACCTTTATGTCTACGAAATAGACATACCGTCAAGCTTACTTGAAATCATTACCGCCAAGACTGACAATAAAATTTCTGAGGACAATTTCCGATAGGAATGTGTGGCAAATGTGATTTCAGACTAATGTTCTTAACATGCCAATAGACTGCAATATTTTAAAGAATTAACTCTATTTAGAAAGACTGTCTTCAAGTTATTTATCGATAAAAAAATGGTTGGAATTTTCGTAATACTGTTTCAGGAGCAGTGTTTCTCCTAGAATTAAATGTAATCTCCCAAATCTTGTCAAAGGTATATTTAAAATACTGACCGACTGACGTGATTATTCAAAGACCGTCTATTTACAGGTATCGATAAAATGACTAGCGACCAACTCCATCTTCCTGATCGGAAAGTATGAAGTATTGTAAACATTTTGAAGAGTAGAGGATTGCCTGGGACTTCTCTAATGTATTTGCTATAACTATCCGTGATAGAGATACAAATAACGTCTGATACAGGAAGCTATTTCTGATCACGAGATACTATTCGCAAATTAAATTTTTCAACTTCAAAATTAAACTTACTTAAAAATATACTCTCGCCATTTCATTCCATGAAATTATGAAAGCTGATCTCAATCATAATTAAGTGCCTTTATTCGACTCTTTTTAGAAACAAAAATAAATCTCTACCTCTCTTTTTCCCTCCACCAGGTACCATAACAGCAGAATGATCAACTACGACTTGGAGAACGGAGTCAACGTGACCACAGACCCCGCGCAGCGCGTGTCAGACCTCCTCATACCAGCAGCCAGCGTCGCTCATGCAGGAAATTATACCTGCGTGCCGAACAACGCAGTTCCTGCTAGTATATTAGTCCATATTTTCAATGGTAAGTAACGTTCTTTTGATTCATAACATCCTGGTCCCTTTCGTTCTTCACGTCCCTCGCGTCTCTTACGTCCCTTCCGTCTCTCGCGTCCCTTTTGTCCCTCCTGTCCCTTCAATCTCTCCCGTCCCCCCGTCACTCATGTTACTCTTGACCCTCCTGTCCTTCCCGTCCCTTCAATTTCTAGAGTCTCCCAAAGTAAATCTAGGGTCACCTAATCACTGCTTAGCCAGTTAGTATACTAAGCAGGTAACTTGCCTGCCAATTTTGAAATGACTGACAAAAATATATTTCTCATATAGGTACATTGTTAGCCTCGTTATCATATTTTGGAAGTGCTTCCCAAAATGGATTACCGTAACACGTTTCCACTGAATCAGCTGACGTAGTTGTCAATAAATCAACGTCCTGAAAATTCAAGATATGGCTGAGCTGAAGGTACGGATTCGTCATGCTCAGTAACTGTCAACTGCCTAGCGCTTCAACGCCTTTGATATTCATCTGTGCTAACGGTTCTCAACTAGAGCTCACGAGACGAATGCATATGCAGCAGGCTGATTCAGTAATCCTGCGAACAGTATTTGAACTGATTCTCGATTCAGTAGTCTATAACGGCTGGTATGTTGCAGTGGGATTGTGTATTTTCTAATTTGTATACTGGCTAGTTGTTTTGCAAAACAGGGCCGTTTTGTATGTACGGCGAGCTTAAAAAAGTCAGATCTTAGGCTTCAATGGGTACCTATTTCAGAAAGTGTTTCAATGACATTTCGGCTCGTCATTTTGCAAAACATTTTCTCGCATCAGTGAAACTCACTGTCTGCGTCTGTGTTTCCGAATGCATACAACCCTCAACTTTCTAAAGTTAGAGTGAAAAGGCATGTTTTGGGTGAGTTCGCTCCATTGTCAACTCTGTCTCTGTCGTCCCTGACCTAGACTAGAGTCAAGAGCAAAGCCAAAATTGACTTTTAAAAAAAGCATCACTATTTCACATCAAATCTGACTTCTAGCTTTCTCAATTAAGGGGGTAACATCTCAGCATAAACCCCCTAACCGGGGGTTCCAATAAAGTTTGAGAAACGCTGACTTGTCGCCCGTCAGAGCTCAGCTATCCGTTTCAAATTGGGAGTAATTTGCGTCGCTCAAACTCTGCAGGGACCAGAATCTGCAACCCAGGGCGAAACCTGATAACTTTTAGCTGAAATCCAGTGAAGTCTCGACCAGTTAAAAAAAACATAAAGAAAGACAAACATTGAAAGGCACTTAAATTATTCCATGTAATTTGTTTAAGGCAGTTTGATGAGCTAGGTGGCGCCACAAGTAATTGTATTGTGTCTCAAATACAAGCTTGTAATCATTCATCCAATCCACAATTAACGCTTTGAACGCCGCCGAAACTGCAAAAAGTAGCCACACTGCCAATAATATTCTCATAATTATTATCTAAACTGTACCTAGTCTATATATCGGCAAAACTCAAAGGACAGTGTTACATCGATATGTAAATTTTATTTTATTGTTATGTTATTCAATTAATTAAAACTTTAATGAAACAATAATATTAAATCTACGACACAAGTTCAAAAATTGAAAATGAATAATGAAATTAAAGTATGAATAATTATTCCTTGACATAGATTCCATGGAACACTTATTGAATTAAATAATAAGACCAATGTAAACAAAAAATAAATGAAATTGAAATTGAAGGGCAGTTTATTGTACATTTCTATAAATGAAATTTCAATTGATTTAATCCTACGCCATATACAAGATGTTAATTAAATTGCATGCCATAGCTTTTGGCGGAGTTTAAATGTAAAGGAGCCTAGAAAAAAATTTACAATATTTTTTTTACTCTCTGACTTGCATAAAACTGCCACTTCAATGTGGTCTTTTTGTACGGGATAGTATATTTATCTTTACTGGAACAGCTGCCAAATTAACACTCTGTATTTTCATAACGAACAATAAACTGAGAATTGGGCTCTAATTCTCAGAAGTGTTTCACTAAATGTCAGGACTTTAAGATATTTCCTGAAACTCCTGAAAGGAACCAAGAAGAGAGGTTTATGTATTACTGTAAATTTTGGAAGTACCTACCTAAGAATTTTCTTAGAAATTTTCCTCAATGTTGGCGGAAGCAGAAGAAAATAGTTTAAGGTTTTGCTAATATATTGGACCTGTGTTTTCAAAATAAATAACAATAAAAAAGAATGTAATTCACCTTTGGACTTGTTAAAAGGCAAATGTCATCGGTTCGGATTTGTGGGATTGGGCACTTATAATTTTCTATTTTATGTTTAGAAACATGATAAAAGTAGGTAATAGGTAGTAGGTCTGTACATTTTTTGAGGGGATCTAAAAAATCATACATATCGCAGAAAATAAAATGAAACTTGTTCAAACCTCTTTACCTACTCGAACTTGACTATTGACTAAAACAAATCATGTCAGAGGCAGATATTAAAAACTCTGACACCGATATTTGTACTATGGATCGTCGACTCAAAAACCCACACGATAAGAAGAAAAAGAATTTAAAAAAAAAACCGTTATTAAAAGCAACTATTTTTTTCCTGCTAACGATTCCTGGAATATACATTTTAGCAACCGATACAGTTCGAAGAAACCAAGGCCCGTATTTATAATCAGCTCTCAAGAGTGACAGCGAGTATGAGTTTGTATCAGAAATGTCATTTCAGTACAAAACGACCTGTCAAATCCATACATAATATTGCTCTCAATCTTGAGATCGCTTTATAAATACGAGCCCAAATCTCGCAAAGTGAATGAGCCGTACAAACGACATCAAAAATCACTTAAAAAACTTCTGAAGTCTTGGATTTCCGAGAGCGAAGGATAAATTTGCTTTGGGCAAAGGTATGAAATTTTTTTTTTTGTTGCTTAAACTTCAACGGGCCATTATTTATTTTTGAACAGGCCACAAAAGGAATTTCTGAAGGAAACGTTATCGCCAAAATTGCAATATACTTAAATCATCGATTCTCTATAATTTCGACCGAGACCGACATCTTAACGTGCTCTCCGAAGCATGAAACTCTTTTTCATAACAGACAATCAGGCCTGTATTATTATCCTAACCAAATTGCAGAAAACCTCTACACTTCAACATTTTTAATGCGAACGGCTAAAGAGTGGACTTACTGCGTGCGAATCTGTTTCTTGAACGCTATAACCTGGGCCTTTTCAAGACGTGAGTGAACAGGCATTATCTAGGCAATCATGCTCCATCATAGTCTGCATAATCACTTAACATCAAGTGAGATGGCGGACAAAGTCTATCAACTATAAAAAATGTACTTAGCAACTGGACGAATTCTAACTTTGTGTTTTCCCTCCGTGGAAATCAAACTCACATCCTGTGGATTACGAGTCTTGGATCATTCCACTATTACCACGCAAGCAGTTAGTTGCGAGGCATAGGTTAGTACATGGTGGTATTCAAACCGCTACCTCTCGCACAAGAGGCAGCGGCCCTACCAACTACACCATCGACCTTCATCACAACACAATGACCTTTGATATTTTTTTTTTACTTCAAGCA
>JARACY010000902.1:0-71893 GCA_029255725.1 Scrobipalpa atriplicella
CAAAGGGGAATAGTCTCCTTGAACCGCTTACCCTTAGGGCCCGGGCTAAAGATGTGACAAAAGACGAAAGTGATTCATCTACCATTAGGACTTATTAGGAGCATGGTCATTTTGATCTTAGCATGTCCCTTGCAGAACAAAAATAAAAAACAATTAAAAGAGAAAGTTTCTCACCAGAGCTAAACATCCTGCCCAGCATAGTGTTGGGATGCGCGGTGAACTGCGCGGGGTCGACTACGAACCTAGTGTTGTCCACTACGAGCGTGATCCGATCCTCAAACCCGCCATGGTTCTTCTGGCCGTTTCTGGGCAAATCAAGAGCTTGCGAAGTGGACGGTGTAGGAGCGTTGGGAGACTGGTTCTTTGGCGGCATTGTCGACGGTATCCGTGTTCTGATCGGTCCGTTGCGCTTCTGCAGCCGTTTACGACGGTCCTCGTCTCTCCTGTATTCTTCTGTGTCGCTGCTGCTGTCTGGATAGAAGAAAGGGCGACGCTGTTCTGACATGGCCTCCGGCCCAGCTGCCTGAGAGTCGGACATAGGCGCGCGCTCGTCAGAGCTCTCGCATTACGCACACCCTTAAATTGAGACGTGATTGCCTTTCTTTGTGATGAAATGGAAATAAAACGAAAAACCACAAAACACGATTTGGAAATTCGTCAGCTTTGTTTGACAGATGATGATCAGTGTTGCCAATTAAAAAAATTGTAGAAATGGTAGAAAAATAGTCGATCGGGAGTGCGTTCAGACGACCCAGTATAAATGTTATACCGTACGAGTTTCATACTTCCGGGACGCACTGAACGTGCACTTTAGCCGCTGTCAGATAAAATTTCACTTCCGGTGCGTCTCTGAACGGGCAGGATAAAAATTAACCTGGTCGAAATTTCATCTGACAGGCGCCTCTGAACGGGCAGTATAATTTTTAACCAGGTTAAATTTCGATCGATCGAGCGGCTCTGAACGTACCCCTGTTCGGTCTGTTTTCATCGACAACATTTCATTTGTCATGAGAAAAACCGGTTTTTTACATCTTTTTGGTGTGTATCCGAACGAAATCAAAAATTTACTCGGGCGCTGAAAAATGTTCGATGAATCGGCTGTTGACCTTTTCTCTGTCAAATGCGGAAATTAATTATTTTCTAATTTGTTTTCTGCGATAATTCTGCGAGAGAAGCCTTCAGAGGCCGTGTTTTGTGAAAAAAATGTGGTAAACATTATTGTGGTTGATAACAGTGACGTAAAAACTCGGGTCAAAAATAGGACGTGTGAATAACTTGTTTGGACGCTGCTAGGGCGTTTCGCATTTTTACGACGAAAAACAGTTATAAATGGACCGGCAGGAAGAATACCATGACCCTGACTACCCGGGGACTTCTTCTGGGGCCCTTCAAGGGGCGTCAGACGCGTCGGAGGATGAAAAAGTCGAGAAAATAAGGCGTATAGTTCGCCGGGAGTTTAGCGTAGAATTGGAAGCTAGAGAGCACGAGATAATGCTCATTGACCAGCGGTAAGTACTATACTTGACCTTGGGGAACCCACGAAATCCCCACGATCTAATTTGAGGTTATAACACACTACTCATTCAGTCACCACAAAAAAAATGTTCTGAATCATACTTGTTTTGTTTTGGCAAGGCGATTGTTGCTTTATCAATGTTATTACTAAATGGGCTTTCATATTGCTCCTGCAATTACGGTTCTGCTTAACAATTTATATTGTTTTTGGCAATGGATAATTAAATTAACCAGTAATTATGAATTAATACCTTGACTTCCAACTTTCAACCTCCAATGTGAGACCATTCTTTGGAAAAATTTATAAGATCGGTCAGAGAGTCAAGTTCAGGGCGGAGTATAGGAGTTGGAGCATAGACTTTGAGGCGCTATGAATGAAACACATAGAAAAAATATTTTAAAAATCATTGGAAAAAAAGAATTTTACTTTGGACTTAGACAATTTTCAGATGAAATTGACCCCCCGACCCCCCGTGAAATATTTCTATGTCTTTTTTCCATAGTGCCCCAAAGGCAACACTCCAACCATAAGATCTAATGTTATTCACTATTTTTAGGGTCCTATAATTCTACATATGGTTCGATAGTTATCTTCAGGAACTTTAGGGCAGAGTAGATTAATACCATTGTCTATTACTACCAAGAAACAAGCTGTTTCTTTTTTTCTTTGTATTTAGTAGCTCAGACTGGTGAAACTACACCATGTATAGCATTTGCATTTAAAATCAGTGTCTGTGACTGATAAAATAGTTCACTATCTGATTAAGATAATATACATACATACATACATATAATCACGCCTTTATCCCTAATGAGGTAGGCAGAGCGTAAACAAGTTATGAGGTTGTTCAAGATAGATCTGTATATTGCTGTAGTGACAGGTTGTCAGCCCATCCCTCCCCTCGAATCCCTTAGCTGGTTTTTACAGCATGCCCGGGAGGAGATGCAGCTGGCACATTCTGTTTTTCTATCGCTCCCAGTCCAGCATGGAAGAGATATAGATAAGATAAGATAATATGAATTCATATATCTGGGTATAGTTTGTTTGTGTTGTTACAAAATTAGAGCTAAAGGTATCAAGGCCTACACCCACACATTCAACTTTCATAAAATTACCTGTTTTCATCACATTTATTTATGTGCCATCTTATATCTATTAAATATAAAAGAAAGTCGTATTAGTATTTATAACTCAAGAAGGGCTGAACTGATTTGGCTGAAAATTGGCGAGAATGTAGCTTAGAACCAGGAGAAACGTATAGGATACTTTTTATAATGTTTCTTCAGCGCTTAAAGTATTTTACCTCAGTAGAGTCTATTCCTGGGGACTGAACCTCTATGTGTGCCAAGTTCCACCCCTTTACATTCAGTGATGGTTAACAAACAACTATTCAAACATTTATAATAATAGTTGGATGGGATGAAGTATACTATAGTATAGTCAGTAACTATTACTGATTGACATGCATTATAACATGTAAACTTTCAGCTCGCTGACGGCGCGGCGGATGCTGCAGCGTCTCCGGTACGCGATCGTGAACAACTACTACAACGAGGAGCGGCTCAAACTATCCGCGTCACACATACAGGACGAGGTGTCCGGCCAGAGCGAGCCGAGGGCGCAGGCTGCTGTAAGTAACAAGGCTTTTTATATGTCACATGACCTTTGCTTATCAGAATTTTGCTAAGATCTCGAATATCTCGATGTGAAATTTCACGTTCGCTTCGCTCGTTATACAACGTGTAACATAAAGGGTATATGCATCGTGAAATGTATGAATCTACCCATGAAACTGAACAACTTTCCCTGTGGAACATAGTTCGAAATACTAAAAAAAAAAATTACTTCCCATACTAAATGCGCTATCAGCTGATGTATTTTGTATGAAAGGTATTTTTTTTTTTCGTTTTTCGACCTATTTTCCTTAGGGAAAGTTGTTCAGTTTCATGGGTAGACTCACACATTTCTCTATGCATATACCCTTTCTGTTACACGTTGTATAAGTAATTTGGTATACCTCTGTTAAGAATTCACAAGCTACGCTCGTGACATGCGTTATTTGATATAAATTATCGCACTCGCTATATTAGTTGATTAATTACGTGATTCTTCGCACTCAATACGCCTGCCATTTAAGTAACTATATACCTCGATTAGTGGCGTGAAATCTCGGGCTCGCTTCCCTCGCAATGCGTAAAGTGTATCCTTCTGGATTGGTTTTGTAATTTTGTTCAAGATTCAAGCGAGCAAATCTAGCTACCCTACCCAAAATAACACATAAATAAACTGCTGTGTGCTTCTAAGAAAGCTATGCAATGGTGATGAACTCTTGCAATTGTCCAGGTATCTTCCCTGCTCCGCGAGGGTCAGCGGCGGCTGCACCCGTCTGTGCGCAAGCTGCTGGGCAAGCAGTCCTCGGCGCTGCAGCTGCACGAGATATTGTTTAGGAGGCGCGCGCCCCGCAACAAGGCCAGGAAGGACTACTCGGTATTTATTTCACACTTCCTACGTCTGTGTCTCCAAATGCATTCACACCCCAACACTTCGAAGGTCACACTTGAGAGGCAGTGCTGAGTGATTTTCCCTCTGACTCCATAAAGAAGGCCCTCGTAAAGGGTCGAAATGTTGATGACCCGATGAACCCTAGAGTTTTTATATAATTTTTTTATATTAACGACAGCGACCGAGACCGACGGCTTAAGATGCCCAGATCCAGAGCGCGAAATATTTTTTTCTTCTGGACAATCAGGAGATTCAGCCTACATTGTCCTAACCAAACTGAAGATAAATTTACATATATCAACTTTGTGTTCCCGCCTGGAAATCGAGCCCAAGACCACCGGATTGGGATCCCATAGCTCAAACCACTAGACTACGGACACTGTTGGTTGAAATGTTGAGGTCAAACATGTTTGTAAAACTTACAAACGAGCAGTCATGTGCTTTATCAATATATAAGACGTTTATTTTCAGGCACTTATTTCCTTTGTAAATCCCATCTAATTCTAAAATAAATAAAGTATGTGTTTATATTTTACACTGATCTTACTTAAACTTTTTTTTTTTAGGCTATGATCCAAGCCCGCAACTACACGATCTCCGCGGACACAACAAAGTCCCTGCGGCCCGTCTCGCCGGAAACCGAACCCACAACAAGCCAGTCGCAAGCCAAGCCTAAGAAGATACCGCGGCGGATGGAGCCCAAGATCACTAATGTCATGACGCTGGATCAAGCCACTAGGAATCAGATGAAGCATCGGTATAGGATCATTATTGGTATGTGTAGAATTAACCTATTATACCAATAATTTATAACAATTTAAGTCTACTTGGGACTCCCCTATTAGGGAGAATTTGCCATTTGATATACAACATGTAACAGAAAGGGTATATGCATCGAGAAAGGTGTGAATCTACCCATGAAACTGAACAACTTTCCCTAAGGAACATAAGTCGAAAAACGAAAAAAAAAAAATTTAAACGTCCATACAAAGTGCATCAGCTGATAACTTTACTTTCAATTTCAATATGTTTGGTATACACTGAGAAATGTTAAAAAAAATAGAAACAGACTTTGTGCTAGAAAAGCACAGAGTGCGCATTTTGACATTGGTTGGAGAGGGACAACTGTGCACTAGATCATCAGTTCCTAGGAGTTGAGTCTAACATTTTAATTAAAATACTTTAAAAAATATCTTCCAGGCAACACATCAAAATACGCGCCGCCAGCGTCAGCAGCGGACCGCTCGACGCACAAGTGGTTGTTGTACGTGCGCGGAATCGAATCCCAACCCGACATCTCGGCGCTTGTCACCGCCGTCACCGTGCGACTGCACCACTCGTACGCGCCGCATCATACTGTACACATTGAGTGAGTATAATAATCATTTATGAACAAAACAAGCAAATAATGAAATAAACAAGCTTCATCAAATTGACTTACCAATCAAATCAACAAAATCAACTAATTAACCAATCAAACAACAACTAATAAATCAAACAATTCAATCAATCAACCAACCAATCAATCAATCAACCAACCAATCAATCAGTCAACCAACCAAGCAACCAGTCAACCAACCAATCAATCAACCAACAAATCAATCAATCAATCAACCAACCAATCAATCAATAAATCAACCAATCAATCAACCAACTATTTAATCAATGAACCAATCAATCAATAAACCAACCAACCAATCAATAAACCAACCAACCAATCAATTAATAAATCAACCAGTCAATCAATAAACCAACCAACCAATCAATCAATAAACCAACCAACCAATCAGTTAATAAATCAACCAATCAATAAATCAACCAATCAATCAACCAGTAGTTTTGCGTGCACAGAATTTCACCGAACTACATTTTGTATTTCTACATTCCAGCACTCCCCCCTTCCACCTGTCCCGGCGCGGGTGGGGCGAGTTCCCCGCGCAGGTGGAGCTGCACTTCGCGCTGCCGCAACGCAACCGCCCCGCCACCGTCACGCACACCATCAAACTGGACAGGAATTACACCGGCTTCCAGACGTTAGGTGAGCTTTTGTTGGTTCTGACCTGTGGTTCTGACATACATTTCTTAGTGTAATGTTTGGCAATTAACATTTACAGTAAGTACATGGAGTTATCGACACCAACGTGTTTTGCTGCCCAAAAACCACTTTTGCTTTGCAACCTAGCAGGAGGTTCAAATTTCGAAACAGCAAAGTATTTCTTTGTTACAAACATATGTTTTGCTATTTCTCAATTTTAATTTCCTTTTAATTGTAAAGAAGCAGTTTGTGGTCTGCAAGCACCGATTTCTTTTTTTTTACTTTGGACTTATCTGATGAGTTATTTTACCACAACAAACAAATCATGTAAGAACTAAGAAGTTGTTTTATGTTAATACTATTACCCCATAGAATTATACCGTAACGCAGCCAAGGCATATGCATAATAATAAAGCTATGTCTACATATTTTATTTTGATGTATTACTTAAGTACGTACCGTATCTAAATGTATGATACCTAATTATAATGAACACCTGTATTTGACTACATTTAATGCGAATAAATATCTTTATCTTTAAGTCAATCAATTATCTCTTTTTACAGGCGCAGAGACTGTAGTCGATGTGTGGCTATACAGCACTGAAGAAATGCTACAGTATGAATTCAAAGATGACATGGACGATAACATAGAAGCAATGAAACAGATTGAGAGCGTCAAACAGGAACAAATAGAATCAGAAGCACCGGAACCAGGCGATACGCATATAGAAAACTCCATATTCGAAAACCATGGCGACCAGCAAACTGAAAACTGGCTGGATTTCTTCTCTAATGCTACGGAATTGGACGTAGACGAAATGATCATCAAACCACAGAAAAAAGTCGAAGAGAAAAATGATTTAGAAAGTCTCATAGAAACAAATATAATACAGAAAGAGAAGGAAGATAATCGTCTAGACAATAATATTGAATTAGACATGCCCTTCGAAGTACCCACAGAACCTGCTCCGCTAATTAAACAAGAAATCAATGATGAAGTAACGGATTGTAATAATGAAGATATACAGACTAATATCGGTAATAATGATATGCTGAATGTTAATTGTAAGAAAGAACCGATAGAAGATATGCCTAATGAGTTGCTAACTCAACCGACTTCGCCAAAAAAGAGGATAATGAAATACATGGACCCGACCACAGGGAAAATATACTATTTAGAAATGGACAGAAAGTTAGACTTAAGCAAAGTGCAAGAAATAGTTATCAATTCGAAAGGGCACGTCAAAACTGCGAAAATAAGTCCGATCAAACCGAACGGTCTGAAGAATGTTAGGAAAAATACAAAAAAAGGCGGAGTATCGCTGCTGAAACCAGAAGTTAAAAGTTTGCTCAAGAACGAGACAACGAAAACGCAGCAAGTGCCACAGAAATCCGTTCTAAGACAGAACTTTAGTCATATAGAGAACGATCATTGTTATTTAGGACCCGCACCGTTCAGAGAACCGGTGTCACAAAATTTCAATGCAACGTACTGTGAAACCGTTCCAATGAGTTTTGATGACACAAACACTAATATAAAACAAGAACAAAGTGTATACGACTGTGTGTGTGCGGGTTTAAAACGGTTGTGTTGTGTTAAAGGGGCCGTAGACTTTTGTTTAAGAAAGATTCCGTTGATCAGTAGTGACGTTAGGGACCCGGACTTTGTGAAGCATTTCCCGTTTGTGGTAGAGACTGACGAGAAATATTGGAAACTGGACTTTGCAAAGAGAAGAAATATTGAGGTAAATAACTGAGCACTTCAATTTCTTACTACAATACCCTGAGCACTACAATTTCTTACTATAATGCCCTGAGTACTACAAATTTCTTACTATAATAATCTTCTTTTTTCTTTTCTTTTTCGTTTATTCATTAACAGTTACACCTTGAGTACTACAATTTCTTACTGTAATGCCCTGAGCACTACATTTTTTTACTATAATAATGCCCTATATTTTAAATACTGAATGAATTTGAATGTATTTTATACAATTCTTTCTTCAATCTTAGGATGTAGATTATTGTTAAATTTATTGATCAAAATGTCTTTTTATTTCAGTGGTCCCGGTCGAAACTAATCAACAAACTACTGAACGAACACCTAGCTACCACCGAAACAATATGGCGAACAAAACAAATACTCATATACTCTAGATTGCACGGCTACTTCCCTGTCAGACCGGAAACTAATAGAAAACCGACCAAAAGCGAAACGGACTGGTCTTCGTGGACCGATCTAGAAAATTCTAGAAAAACCGATTCAAATATCAAAGAAATATATCCATCCGTTGCAGATGTTTGTACGTTGACAAAGTTCAATCAAGACGAGTTCAGTCAAAACCTGTCCGAATCTTTAGACATGACGAATGAATCTGATGAAGAAGTGGAAATAGTCAGATGGGAGGAACCCGTTAAAGTTAGAACGGAAGTGTTGCCAGACTTAAGTGCAGATTTACCAGTGTTGCCAGTACAAGACAGTCAGGAGAGATTGCAGTTTTTGTATTTGGAAAGAAAGTGTGCGGATATCGGGATTGAATTGAGGAATGAAGATGTCGGCAATGGATACTCCTATAGGTAAGACTTTTACTTATAAATCAGTAAATAAGTATACTTCCATGGGAGTGATAGAAAAACATAGAATGTGCCAGCTGCATCTCCTCCCGGGCATTCTGTAAAAACCAGCTAAGGGAATCGAGGGTTTCAGTGTATTGCAATTTAGGCGATGGGCTGACAACCCGTCACTATAGCAATATACATAATCATCTGTTATTAAATAACCCTTAAAACTTGTCAGACGTGGCGGAACGACCTGACCTTTGTATAGGTAGTTTTTTCTCTGCCTACTCCATAAGGGATAAAGGCGTGATCATATGTGTGTATGTGAGATGGCTCTCGTTTGCAGTGCGGTGCACGCGGTGCTGCTGTCGGCGATGAAGAGTTTTGCAACAGAGTTAGTGCGCGCTGCTCTCGCGGACAGATTGAACACAGAGAGAGAACAGCACCCCCTTCCACCTGTCTGGGTCGGGTGAGTTTTTTAAATGTTTTTATAGCTTTTTTACGGTTCCGTTGCAAGCATTAAATGAAGCAGAATGTCTCTAAAATGTCTCTTTTCGCAAAATGTCCTTATTGAAGTAAGTTGCGGTTACATAATGTAAAACGGAAATTATTAAACCCAAATTTTATTTTTCCACGATTCGGCGTAAACAAGATTAACCTATAATTATGTGCCTCGAACGAACTGAAAAAGATGTCAGTATAGGCGGACTTATTACAATCGTTTCCTGGCTACGCCTGCTTGCTTGTTCATGTTCATCGTATAGTGTACAGACTATCGCTTATATTTGTTTACCTTCCCAGGTCGTCATCGTCCCGTCCCCTGATATGCCTAGAGAACGTTTTCCGCGGCGCTGCGACGGAGGCGCGGCTCCACGCATTAACGGCGCGCGGTCTCGGTACTTCTCCCACCACCAGGGAATGGCTTTAATATAACCACCTGTGTACATTGGGCGTTTTATTTGCTACTTACCTTTTAATGCATTCAAACGAAACACACTCAAATAACGTCTGAAACACACTCTAATAACCGTCTGAAACACACTCTAATAAACGTCTGAAACACACTCAAATAACATCTGAAACACACTTAAATAACATCTGAAACACACTCAAATAACATCTAAAATACACTCAAATAACGTCGTAAAATACACTCAAATAACGTCTAAAATACACTCAAATAACGTCTAAAATATACTAAAATAACGTCAGAAACACACTCGAATAACATCTGAAAGACACACAAATAACATCTTCAACCTCAGAATCTTCAACACACCCAAATAACATCTGCAACAAAAAAAAAACGCACCTGTCACTGTCGCATTTAAAGTGAATTTATTAATTCTTAAAGTGGAAAAGATTACTTTGTAGTGCAAAACATTATGTTAAAGTGAAAATATTAAATTATAGTTGTGATATTATTTTATAAATCAAAAAATTATGTTTGTAGTGAAAATATTTAGTTGAAGTTGTTTTATTACTGTATAGTGCAAGCCATTATTATTTAAGCTGCTTCCATTTAATTTAATTAAAGTGCAGAATAATACATCCCCCACCTTAAGTTAGTTTTTTTTTTTTTTTAAACGTTTTCCCATAAAGGGAAGGCGAAGAGCTTGAGCCCATGCAGCCTAGTCTTTAGTATTTGTTCTTCCGTTGTTCGTTTTAAAAATACTTTTTAGAAACGTCAAAGTCACATGTTTAATGCGTTGCGGGAATCTATTTTTATAGGTACATTATTTATAAAGACGGGCTCAAAAAGACTCGGTTTCCAGAGCCATGAATTCCTATATAAAAAAAAGTCAATTGTCAAAACAAAACGGCACCGCATCATGTTTGATTTCATTTCCTCTCTTTATTGTATTTTGTGTTGAATTTGCTCTGCCCGTAAATAACAGGTACTAAACAAAGATTATTTTCTAGAAAGAAAGTATTTTTCCGCCGTATTTCCCACATGTTTCCGGAATATTAGGGAAAAACTTAAGACTATACTTTGGTATCTAGAATCTAGAAAGAATCTACAATGGACACAGAATTAATAATTCAGCATATTATAGTTCAGCATTGCCGGTTTTGCGCCGAGGAGAAGAAAGCAGATGATCTCATCGTCATAAGCGATGACAAGGAATCTCTGGATCTGGAAACCGTCATGGAATATTTTAAAATAGATTTCATTGATTTCACTGACGTGGATTTACCTCGGACTGCTTGTGTTGAATGTTACAACAAGATTATCGACAGTTACACCCTTTTCGAGACCATTAGAGAGTCTCAAATTACTTTGTTCAAGCTATATTGCATGAAGAAAGAAAATTTCAGAGAATTAAGTAAAGATGATGAAAACTTAGATTGTGATTTAACTAAAATGGAAGAAAAGGCTTCTGTAAGAACTAGACAAAGTTCAGAAGTCTCAAATACATATAATCAAGAAGATGACAAGTCTACAGATGAAGAATTTGATCAGAAATCAAGTACAGAAATGGATTCTAAAGATATAGGTGACAGAAAAGAATCTTTTACAAATGTTGAAAGTTATGTTGACCGCCCAGAATTAATTTCTAAATCTGGTGATATCCCGGAAACTAGTAAAAATCCTGCAAATGTAAACAAAATCTCAGAATTTGAGGATAAAATTGATAGCAACATTGACAATATGTCATGGAATACA
This sequence comes from Scrobipalpa atriplicella, assembly GCA_029255725.1. Taxonomy (NCBI): domain Eukaryota; kingdom Metazoa; phylum Arthropoda; class Insecta; order Lepidoptera; family Gelechiidae; genus Scrobipalpa; species Scrobipalpa atriplicella. The sequence continues at coordinate 11,283 of JARACY010000902.1, forward strand.
TACCGTTGGTGTTGTAATTATTGTGGGACTGAATGCGACAGCATGGAAGATGTACGGGCACACGGGCTGCAGTTACACAAGAGATGTTATGCTTTCAAATGTGTTGATTGCGATGATTTGATATACCCTTCGTTTGAATGTTTTATTGCACATGTTAGGCAGCATAAAAATGAATTGAGGTGGGTTTTTATTTTGTGTTAACACTATGTATATAAAGAATTGGAATAATAAAACAGTACTGTTTTAACTACATGAAAAGCTGGGCTGGGAGCGATAGAAAACATTTATTAATAGACCTGCTGCTTCCCAGCATGCTGTAAAAACAAGCAAAGTGATGCAAGGGTTACAGTGTATTATAATTTAGACAATGGGCTGACAACCTGTCACTACATAGCGATTCACATTTCAATTTACAAGAAAATATGAAAATTACTGTCACTGAGAATTTGGAACATGGTAATTAGTTGGCCGAAAAGAGAAAAAGGTTTGAGGGGCGTCTCTCATATCTATATTTACTGGTCAAGTACATAACATTAAAAGAAAAATCTTTACATTTCAGGTTCTACTGTCAACATTGCAATGAACATTTTCAAACTGTTGTTGACTGTATAGAGCACACAAGTACTCATGTATCAGATGGAAAACAAATCTGTCGAGTGTGTGGGACAATTTTTCCCGATGGAAATGCATTAAAACTACATAAGACTATGTCCCGAAAAGTTGCAGTTCCTAAAAATCTTTACAAGTTTGTAAATTTTTGCTTTTTCTTGTTTGAACACATTTAAAATTAGATGAATATAAACACACAGACATGCACTTACACACATACACTTTGACATTCCTAAACTGACGTGATTGCTTATCAAAGTTAGAAATGTCAAATTTCCACAGGGAGTTATTAAGAAAAAACTTAACACTGGCACAAAGTTCACAAGTGCCACAAAAAAAAAGCTGTTCTCTCTTCTTAGAGAAAGAGACTGATATTTGTTTGTTTTCCAGAATACCTCGCATAGTAACTTCAGCCCGCAACTTGCGTATCAAATACGGCAAAAATTGGGAACATGTAAATTTGGGCACCTGGGATGATTATGAGTGGACTTGTCAGGTATATTTTACAATACAAAACATTTAACCATCGGTTGGTCGCGTGGGGTCTTTAAAATAAGTATTTTTTTAAATATATTGTAGCTTTAAGGTTTTTTAAAATAAAATATTTGCAGTACCTATTTATACCAATCGTGGGTCGTAATCGGTATAATGTAGCTTTTTTTACTTGCCTACCCCTCCGGGAAAAAGGCGTGATTATATGTATGTATGTATGTAAATAAATCTGAAATATGGTAATTTTTTTAAATCTTATTTTATAGGAATGTTCACTTCGTTGCCCCAGTGTGCACACTCTAAGAAAGCACACTCAAGATGTACACGATGAATGTTTCTCAATGAAATGTGTCGACTGTCCGTTAGAAACTCCGTACTTCAGAGTATTTTTCAACCATGTTTCCCGCCACCGGCCTCATCTAAGGTAAGCTTTATGGTTATTTAACAACAGGTAATTTTAAGAAAGCGCTGTCGCTTTCTCAAATTTGACGTATTTATTTATTTATCGTATGGCAATATTTGCTGCGAGGTCCAGAGGACAGATGCAGCATCCGGTTTTTTGTTGCACTCTAAGCACCGCCCGGGGTCACGTGTAGGGTTTTTAAGGTAGTTCCTACGGACGTGGAGCAACATCGATCAGTAACGACCACTATTAGAAACAGTGACCGGGACCGACGGCTTAACGTGCCCTCCGAAGCACGGAATCCGTTTTCTTCCAGACAATCAGATGGATTCAGTCTGCATTGTCCTAACCAAACTGGGGAAAATCTCACAAAGTGATAAATAGACAAATATCAACTTTGTGTTCCCCCCCCTGGGAATCGAACCCAGGACCTCCGAATCGTGAGCCCATGGCTCAGACCACTAGATCACGGAGGCAGTTAAAGTATGATACCTATAGAAGAAAAAAAAAATATGACAGACATTTCTAAATTGAGGTAAGACAACTATTAACTCCATGGATAAGACGCTTAAATAAAGCCAAAATTAAGTAGCCAGACTATAGCTTAAAATTTGCTAAGGTATTTAAATCCATGAACAAACCCTGCAGCTTACTAATATCATGAAAATTGTCGATTTTCTCGAAAATCACAAATATTTTTATATTGTCTTATACCTATACAACGTGTAACAGAAAGGGTATATGTATCGTGAAATGTGTGAATCTACCCATTAAACTGAACAACTTTCCCTAAGAAACATAGGTCGAAAAACGAAAAAAATTGACCTTTCATACAAAATGCATCAGCTGATAGCGTATTTAGTATGGGAAGGCATTTTTTTTTTTCGTATTTCGACCTATGTTCCTTAGGGAAAGTTGTTCAGTATCATGGGTAGAATCACACATTTCTCGATGCATATACCCTTTCTGTTATACGTTGTATGCTTGCTTTTCAGTATATATTGCCCATACTGCAACAAACGCATGAAGGATAGAGACAATATTGTGAAACACATAGACGAAGATCATTTTGCCGGATCTCAAAAACCTTGCGATGGATGCGGACAAATTTTCGAAAACAAACAAATGGAGAGCCAACATTACAAACAGTTCAATCCCATCAGGCTCAATCGACATTTGACTCCCGAAGACTTAACATGTGACGACTGTAATAAGGTTTTCAGAAACCATAGCTCTTTTAAAAACCACAAAAAAACACATGAAAAATATCGCAGAAAAGAACACGTGTGTGATACGTGTGGAAAACAATCTTATAGTCAATCATCTTTAAATACGCATATTTTGCAGTGCCATGGCGTCGGCAAAACCTATTTCTGCAAAGTCTGCGACAAAAGATTTTCTACGAGAAGGTATCTTAGAGCACATGTATTAACACATTTACAAAGGGAAAAAAAATTCATTTGCGATCATTGTGGTAAACAATATAGTCGTAAATTATATTTGTCCAACCATATGATAATAAACCATATTGGCTTCAATAAAAAATACAAATGCAAAGTTTGTTTCAAAACATTTAAATCATCTACTTATTTAAAGAACCATATGAATATCCACGATGCAGATAGACGATATCAATGTCAGAATTGTGAAAAAACGTTCACAAATTGGGGTAATTGTAATAAACATATGATGAGAATACACAAGACGACTTTAGCGAAGACAAAAAGAACCCCGCATGGCCGGATTCCAATCGATAAAGGTGAGGAAGTCGCACAGGTCAACAAACAGTGGATGGAGGATCTTGTCAAGAATTAAAGATGTGTAAAATAAAACAGGAATATAATTGCAGTAAAACGATATATTTATATTAAATAAAAGTGCACTTTAATCGTCAATATCATAATTTCAATTATTTCATTTAATTAAATTAAAAACTTAGTAATAAAATATGGCTATTTTTACAATACTGTCGTCAATTGTTAATAATAATATAATAGTTTTTCTATAGCTTACCCAATAATAATAAATCTAATGTAAAAAAAAAGAACATTAAATTTTAAATATAATAAAATTAATAGTAATAAAATAAAATCTAAAACCAGATAGGTCTGGTCTATAAAGCATAATCTCATTAATTATTCATGGATGGATAATTCTAGCAGAAATTAAATCATACAAATGCATCAGCACATAGATACTAAGCTGCTAGTGCCTAATAAATGTATCTACTCAGTGATAGGTACGATCCATGGATAAAAATGGGCAAAAAATCTGTCTGTATTTTTCTGAAAATAAAAATATACTCAGCTAAGAAAGAGCACAATGGTCCAATTCGGCAAAATGTACATTTATACCCGACTGCCTTCACCCTTCACCACTAGTGGTAAATTGTATAGTACTTATGGTTAAATAAATGATTTGATTTGGCTGCCAAGGAAGGATTAGTTTTCGCAGCGTATCTTGTAAATTCTTAACTAACTACCCCAAAAAAATTACACGTGACTTTGACATTTCTAAACTGGCGAAGATATTGAGCTCGTTTCTAGATGCCATCTAAATTTAACTTGTCTGTCTCTTTCAGATTAAAAAGTTTGAAAAAGGACATGAGATTTATACTCTTTGGTTTTCGATTATACTCTATGAATTTCATATGAGTTTACCGCGTTATCTGTCAAATATAACCGCCATGTATTTAGATGACAGATAAAATACAGAGGAAATGTGCAAAATAATTCAGAAAGAGTTTAAAACCATAGAGTATAAGTCATCTGTCCTTTTTTTATCTTATTATTTTAAAAGAGAGAGATAGATTTTAATTTTAGTTTTAGCGATGGCAACTAGAATTGGCCCCATTATATAATATTTTTAGAAAGAACCATAGAGTATATTCTATATTTTTTCAGCAATCTTGCTTTAATTTAGAAATGTCAAAGTCACATATTTATTTATATTTATTTTTCTTAATGTCAAAATTAGGAAAGTGACAAGATTTGTTAAATAAATAATAAGCTAAATGCAAGCAACAATCACCATCTAGAACATATAGGTATATATTCTATGTACCAGAACTGATCCCATTTTGATGAAATTTGGCAGGATGATAGATAGTAACATGGAGACGGGCATGGGCTACTTTTTACCGCGGAAAATTATCTCATTCGTACCGGGAATATTTTCGTTAAGAAAGTACGGCATTTGATGTAGGTACAGTACAGATTGAGTATGACTGGGAATGCAAACTCTTACGGCAGGAAAATATTTGTTTCCCATGGGAAATCACATTAAGCCACGGGTGAAAACGCGGGAGGGAAGCTAGTAGCTAATAAAAGTAGTTTGAAATTTTTGAACAGTCCCAGTCTGAGACAGAGAGTCATGTGAAACTCTCTTTCTGTTGCATTTAACTTTTAGATACTTCTGCATCTGTGCATACATAGTATGAATACTTAATTATAATTACTTAGTGTCAATGAACAAATTCCACTTGAATGCAAAATATTGTCTCTAGGTTTGTGTAATAATCAGGGCTCGGATAATTGGGTGCAAAAAAAAAAAAGTCAATGTGGGAGCTAATGAGAGTTGCTACAACCACCTTATTATTAGTTACAACCTTTTTCAAAAATTTTCAAATTTTTCTTTATAAAATCTAAATGGTATTCAATAAAAATATCTAACAATCAAACAAAATTTTTATATTTTTAATATTTTCTAGTACATTGAAAACACATTTCTACTTGTATCTTTTAAAATAAAAAAAAAATATGCAAACAGATTTGACTTAAATTGATGCAAAGAACACATTGGCATAACTAAAAAAAATTTAGAAAGGAAAATAAACTGGAGCCCTGAAAATTATGAAAAAGGTGGTTGTAGCAATAGCAACTCTCATACATTAGCTTCATCCAACACTTTTTTTTGCATCCAGTTATCCGAGCCCTGGTAATAATTGAGAAGCTCAAGTTGTTATCTTTTCAACAGTTTCTTCTTTTATTTCTTTTTTCTTCTTACCTCGTTTTGCCGGTATCATCACCTTGCTCTTCCATTCCTCCATTCCTTGCACCTCCAGTTGTATTATCTGTCCTGTTGCAGAGTTAAAAGGAAATACCCCTTCTGGTGTTATCTTCTTTTTGGATGTATCTAAATTGTGTCTTCGTTTCATATGCTTGTTGTAGTTTGACCAATTAGAAAACTCCATACAGCAGTGATCACAGGCATACGGTTTAGCTCCAGTGTGTTGACGTTCATGGTTCTTCAAGATTTGTTTAAAACGGAATGCTTTATTGCAATATTTACACACATGAGGCATAGAATCTGTATGGACAATCTTGTGAGCATTTAATTGATACTGAAGTCTGAAACAACGTCCACAGATCTCACATGAGAATGGTTTAATACCGGAATGCATCTCTACATGTCGCCTCAACATATTCGGAAATACAAATGATTTGTTGCAAATTCTACAAACATGAGGACGGACCTGATCGTGAGCCATTACATGAGTTGTTAACGTTCCTTTGTTATAGAAAGTTTTTCCACAGCGGTCGCAAGTGTAATCTCTCTTACGGTCTGTTGTGTGCCGTTTTATATGATCTCTTAAACTATTTGGATTCTTATATATGTTTTTACAAATATGGCAAGTTAGGTCTTCAATTGTTATAGGTGTGCCTGCTTTTCTTCTGGGTTTACGTTTCTGTTTGATCTTTTGGTACTCCGCATGATGAAGTTGTAAAGATTCTTCATTTGGAAGTATTTCTCCACACTTCGGGCACGGAATGTTATTTTTGTAATGCTCTTTTAAATGCTCCTTCAATTCCTCTGGTTTAACGATTTCATCGCAGTAGTGGCAACGGTCTCTGAAAATTTAAATAGTATGCTTAAAAACAAATTGCTCAAACTGATATTTTGCCTCTGCCTTTGACATAAAATCAATATAAAAACTATTACAATAATTAAATTTACCTTAAACCTTTCCTATGTTTTCTGACATGCTTCACGAATGTAGCAATACAGTCAGAATTAGAAAGTGCTTTGCAGTCGGCACATGAAAATGCAGCACACTTGTTATGCGTTACTTTACAATGTGATCTTAGAACTTCGAGATCAGTAAACTCAATGGCACAAATTCCACAATTCCATATAAATTCCTTCCACAATTTAGTCTTTTTGTTAACCTCCTTGACTTCTTTTGCATAAATATGTGGAGTGACAGTTTTGTTCAAGGCGGAGTCTAAAATATCTTGAATACTGAAGTTATCGCTACTATTTTGTACAATATTTCGTATTGAATCCTGGATAACTGTAGTTGGGTCAGATAGTTCTTCCTTCGGCTCTAATTTTATCTCAATAACTGTTCCGGGTTCGAAGTTGTTTTTAACAGGTATTGCTTCGGGTTTTACCTCGGTAACATCGTGAGTTTCACCAAAAAAATCGTCTAGAGCAGCCCTATCGTCGTCGAAGGAGAAGTCAAGTTTCGACCCATCATCGGCCGGGAAATAATCAGAAATTAGCTTCAACTTCTCTTGAGCTTTCTTCACTTTATCGAGGAAATCATAAGCTTTGTTCAGAGAATCGTAGCAGCCAAAGCAAACGTTTTTAGGGAGATTATCATTACTTAAAACATTCACATACATGGCGTTCAGAAACGACAACTTTAAATGTATCTCGTTGCATTTTATCTCGTCACAATCTAAATTTAACAGGCCATCAGAGTTATTAGGTTCTGCACAAAGCCTGCAATACAAGTTTTCCATTGTATTGTATCATTTAAGGCGAATTATCAGAAAAATACACTTTCGCTCACAAAAACCAAACATCATTTTTTCTTTTGACTGACTTTTCTTTCGTACAGATTCAAAATCGGTTTAATCGATCGATTACGGTAAATACCGGTTTTTGCACACTACTGTAACCAAGGTCACGTTCAGAATTATACAATACAACTATACAATAAAAACATGCAATATTTGTGCGCCAAAAATAAATAAATAAACCCAAAAATGGTTTTTAGGTTTAGTCAAATAAGATTATACAAAAACATTAGCGTACGAAAATTCAGACACAAAGAGAAGTCAACACGACAAAAGGTAAGGAAAAAAGTAACCTATATTTTGTAGGTTGTTTTATACAGAGTGTTATTTTTATTCATAGTTCAGAGGGTGTTTTTGTGATCCTTTATCGTTGCTAAAACTATCCGTACCAAAATATTCACATTCATTTAAATTATACCTACTTGCGTCTGATAATTGATTCATAAATCTATAAAATGAGCCATCCGGTGTTTGAAACTAAACTAAAAACTTTATCTAAACCTCAGTGCTCAGGTTTAGATAAAGTTTTTCGATTCGATTAGTTTCGTTAGAATCGAATTTTATATATTATGCACTTTATTCCGGTGTACTCAATACTCAATATGTTTATTGCATTTAGTACTTACTATTACTAGTGTTTTTATTTGTGCACTTTCTTCCGGTGCACTTACGTGTTTATTCCTCGATAGTGGCGACATCTCCTAAGTGCAACGCAAGAAAGTGCACATAAGAATAAGAAATGCAAGCTATAGGTACCTAAGAGCGTTTACGCACTGGTCCAAATCCGAGAAAATTTGTATGGATTGGCGCGAAAATGTTTGTCAGCTTCCATGCAATTTTCACGAATACGAACCGAATATGGATGGCAGTGTGCATATGCAGTATGCAGTGCGTAAACGGCCCATGGCTTAAAAAATCTTATTTGAGGTTTCGTCACATTCTCCTATAAAAAAATCCTTCAATTGTAGTTGGAAATTACTTGCCCAGAAATAACTCATGGAGAGATCATTAAAGACAGGAAGAGTTCTTTCCAAGGTCATGCAGCTGAAGTTAACAACATCGACGATATTAAGTGAGTCTATACTTATTATTATTAAACTGTCGTCGAGGAGCCCGGATGGTGTAGTGGATAGGGCCGCGGTCTATTGTGCAGGAGGTCGAGGTTCCTCGTGGTTCGAATCCCACCACACCACGTACCAATGTGTTTTTCGGTTTTCGAATTTCATATGTACGTTTATTCGGCGCTTTTAAGGTGAAGGAAAACATCGCGAGGAAACCTGCACACACCTACGAAGAAATTCAAAGGTTGTGTGTAACCTAATCTAGGATTGGGTCTGGTGATAAAAAAAGACAGCCTAATTTAGACTCCATACCACTAAAGGGATCTTTATTTCGAACTGGACAATTTGCGAAATCCATTGGCCCGCCCTTTGTAGGTACATTTCAAAATGTGAAATAAGTTTAATAAATAAACAAATAAACGCGCGTTAAGTTCTAGTTTTATCTGTAAACATTTCAGCGCGGTGCTGTCCAAACTAATGCAGAACAGAAAGATCTACGACGCTACACACAACATTCTAGCCTATCGCATCGATGAAGGCACGAGGATTTTAGAAGATTACGATGATGACGGCGAAACGCACGCGGGTAGCCGAATCCTTCGCCTGCTGCAGATATTGGACCAGAGGAATACTCTTGTTGTCGTCTCGCGATGGTATTAAAACTCTTGAATATACACCCTTCCGCCAGTTGACGCGGCGCGACAGACGGTCTCGTCCACGTCCGTGAGCCTCCAATAAGGCGAGGAGGTTCCCAGAAGGAAATGGTTGGGTGTTATTGCTTCCGGGTCAGAAGGGTCCACGGAAACATGTGAGAGCGGACGAGAGTTGACTAACGCCTCCGCCTCACACAGCAGAGTCCTGAGAACCTCCTCCCTTGGAGAGCGCTCATTAGTTATTTTGCCATTACTGCATAGAGTCTGTCTAATGAGTCGTTGCACACGGAAATAAGTCCAATTTATAATGATAAATGCGATGATGTTTTTGTGTACAATAAAATGTTAAATAAATAAATATATTCATAGTCATCTAGCTAGACGGTCTAACTCAATGATAAATTCGAGGCAAATTTACTTCAATATTATTTCTCAGGTTTGGTGGCGTACAGCTCGGTCCAGACAGGTTCCGGCTTATAAACGACGCTGCGAAACAAGCTATAGAGAAAGCTGGACTGATAAATAAATAAATCACAAAATTATAGCTTTACAGTATGTTTTCTTAAATGATGGTAGAGAAAGGATATGATGTAATTAATAAGTACCTAAAGTGTGATTATGTACGTAGTTAATTGTGTGTTAATCTAAGTTTACTAGTAAAATAATAAATCAGGGCTAAGTAAATACAGTTTTATATTCAAAACTAAAATATACTTCCACTATAGAAAATCTTTACGTAAACAAAAACTAGAGACTGCTTAAGTGACGAACACAACTAACTTTATAATATTGGACATGAAAAGGACGTTATCTACATCATCATTTATCAACATCATCTATGTCAATTTAAAGAAAAAAAAAATCAATTTAATACAAAAAAAAAATCACAATGCTTTCTTTTTTCGCCCACGCTTTTTCGGCTTGAGCATTTCCTGACACCATTCCGTAACGGTACCCCCAATATCGATCTTCTTCGCTTCACCAGTTTTCCTATTGATGTCAAGTTTGCCCTGCGCCGTGATCTTAGTCTTGGCGAACGAGAGCCCGTGCTTCCGAAGCATATGGCGGTTGCAGTTGCCCCAGTGGTTAAATGTGTCGCTGCAGACTTCGCAAGTGTACGGTCTCACTCCTGAAATAGGACACGTTTTCAATTCAATTCTTAATTAATGGCTTTTGTGTAGTCACAATTCTGCCAATGGTGCTAATTCAGGACGCACTATTACTAATTCTAATTCTTAGTAGCGCTGTCTGTCACTTTCTTAAATTTGACAAAAGAACAGGATAGCAAACAAACACGTGACTTTGACATTCTTAAAGGTGTTAACAGACGTCCGGACGTAATGTGCGGCGGACAGCCGTCCACACCATCGGATTTCGTCGGGAGCGCACCAATTTGACAGTCCGGTCCGGACGTACGTCTGTTAACACCTTAAATAAGGAATGACCAAAGAGCGTGCTCACTAATTTTACTTGATTTAAGCAGTCTTATGTCATATAAGAAATGTCATGGCGGCACCACACATGGCTATTTGTATTTGCGTATTTGACAAATAACCCATGTGTGGAGGGTATATTTGCCAAATTTATTGCCGTATTTGCCTATTTGGCAAATATAGCAAATAACAAACATGGATTACCGAACATCTGTCGGTTTTTCAAGGCACATCAAAGGAGACAAATAAACAAACACGCAAATATGCTGGCCACACATGGTCGGCCGGCTCCTGCCATACCTATATACTCTGTGCTTCTGTCAGCCATTGTCATCAGCGCGGACATAACCTCTTATCTCTACTTCTCTATTCAAGTGTTTATTTTGGTTTGGTAAATAGGAGTAATAGTCCGAATGTAGAAAAGAAAGCCCGGATGGTGTAGTGGATAGGGCCGCGGCCTTCTGTGCAGGAGGTCGTGGTTCGAATCCCACCACGTAGGGTAGACCGGGGTCAATTGAAACAAGTCACGATTGAAACAACGTGAAATTCTCGAAAACTATAATATTTACGCGAGTGATGCTAGACACAAAACATGCCGACGGCCATGACGCCATTTTGGACCAGTACCGCTCGAGCGAGCGAGGGACGTAGTTGTGTGGAGGGCCCTTTAACGGATTTCGCGCCAAAAAGTACGTATTCACGATATCATGTATTCTTGTTTAGCTTTTTTCACCCTTGTTTTGTCATTGTTTTCTTGATAAGATTTGATTCTTTGTTCATCTATGATTGTGTTTATAATTGTGGTTTAACGTTAAAGCCGGTGTAAAGTGTATTTTTTTACCTTGAAATCAGAAAAAGCCCGATGGGGACAGTTGCAACAATATGCCTGTGGACAGTTGAAACGTTTCAATCGTCCCGGTGTTTCAACTGTCCCCAAAAAATATAATAAACACAATCATAGGCGGACACTGGGCAGATTTGAGTGAAAATTAGCATAGCTACCTACACTACTACCCTACTAATGTACATTATGTTTCAGATGCCTAGAAAAAGAAAACATCTCACTGACAGAAATTCCATGGACATTTGCCTATCAGCAGGCATATGAAGAGGTTCTGTCAGGAAAGTCTTTTCTTAGATTCAAAATTCTATGGAAAGATGACTTATAAGGTCATCTTAAAAGTACAAAATGTACATTTAATAAATAATGATAGATAGTTAAGGGCATTTTGTCAAATACCTACTCTAAAATAATTTTGCTTTTCCTTTCAAGAAAAATATTATGTATGTGTGCGTGGCTGCTGCCACCCCACCTTTTTTTAATATACCAGCTCATCACAACACAAAACATCAACCATTCAACTCGTGTCCCTAGCCTCATAAGTAAAAAAAAATATTGTTTCAATTGAAACATTGTTTTGATTGAAACAATCACTTTAGTATGAAAAATAGAAATTGGATTTTACTGCAATTATATTCTGTTTCTGCATAATATTACACTAAAACTGTATAGTTTATGTTAAATGAAACAAAATAGTGTGACTAAAATCTCTGTACGTCATTAACTTTAAGAAATATTGTCATATATATCATCTCAGATATTTTTGCATCATTAAATTAGGAAATGTTTGTACTGAGCTTACCAAACTTTCTTGATCTATTATAACGTTGTCAAGAATACGAACATGATTGAAGCTGAATACAAATCTTCTATTGTTCGAAAGATATTTGGTTGTTTCATTCGACCCCATGTGCCGTTTCAATCAACCCCAGTATGGGGTCAGTTGAACCATATTTCCGTGTCACCTTTGAAAGTTTATAGCACCTAAACCGTATGAGTTAGAGTTGTACATAATATTTAATTTTGGAGCCAAATTATGATCCTTTAAGTTATATACAAGCTTGGTTTACCCACTCTATAAATAACTGCACTACATGCATGTGAAGTGAAATTGTTTCAATTGACCCCGGGCTACCCTACCAATGTGTTTTTCGGTTTTCGAATTTCACATGTACGTTTACCTACTTAGCAAATATGTTAGATTATTTGGTATTTGACGCCATGTGTGGTTGGTCGTATTGCCTATTTGCCTATTTGTCAAATATTTTGGCAAACATGGCAAACACAAATAAGCAAATACAAATAGCCATGTGTGGTACCGCCATCAAACTCACGTGTTTGTTTGCTATCCTGTTCTTATGTCAAAGTTAAGAAAGTGACAGCGCTACTAAGAATTAGAATTAGTAACTGGACGGCGTGAATTGATTAGAATTAGTAACTGGACGGCGTGAATTGAGGCCAATGTCACGTAAATAATTGATAAATTATGTAAGGGAGAGTCTTATATTGAGACACGTGACGTGGAGTCTAAGATACCCTTCTTCTAAGAAAGGTACAGACTTCAATATAACACGTTTTGTTTTAAACGCTCCTTGGTTCGGAATTAGTAAGTTATGACATGTGCAAATAGTTAAGTGCACTGCTCGCCCGCCGCAAATAAATACAAGTGCACATTGTCTCTGGGCTAGACCGTGTGGCATAAACAAACTGCATTTTTTACAAGAATGGGATTTTTCGGAAAAGTATCGAATGATGATTTGTACATATTCCCGAAATCATATTTTTATGCTTATTTTTATTTTTTTAAACGCATTACGTTTATTTATGAGCACATTTCTTGATTAACCATTTTTTTGCTTAACACAATAAACCAAAATCCTTCCACGCTGGACTGGACTGGGAGAGAGCGATAAAAAACATAGAATATGCCAGCCGCTACTGCTGATGCTATAAAATAAAAACCAGCAAAGTAATTTAGGCGATGGGCTGACAACCTGTCACTACAGAAATATACAGATCTACCTAAAAAAAAAAACTCAAAACTTGTCAGACGTGGCAGAACGATTTTTGTTCAAGTCGTTGACGCTCTGTCTACCCAATTTGGAAAACAGGCGTGACTGTAAGTAAGTAAAATCAATCACCTGTATGTTGCCTCTCGTGTATCTTCAAATAGCTTTGCAATCTGAATCTCTTCCCACAAGTGCCACACTGGAACGGCAAGGCGTCACTATGAGAAGCCATATGCAGTACCAATTGACTCTTCCTTCTAAACTTCTTTTCGCATTCGTTGCAAACGAACTGCTTTAGGTCCAGGTGGGTTGAGATGTGGACCTTTAGAAAAAGTAATTTTTCGTAAAGAAAAAGTTATATAAAGCCTTCAGACGCATTCATCATCAGCCACAACAGTCCGCTGCTGGACATGGCCCTCCCCGGCATTGGGGGTATATGCCATACTCACCACGCTTGGCAGGCGGGTTGGTGAGCGCAGTACAAGTTTACCATTCACAGGGAACGCTGCTGCCCATTCCCTGGATTTATCCCTTAGTCGCCTTTTACAACACCCACAGGAAGTTATGGGGTGATGCTATTCTAATCCGGCATTGAATCTGTAATAAAATTTTTTGCATTGTGTAGTTGTACATGACATTTAATAAGTATATCATTAGAATAAAATAATGTATTCAATTTAATTGCATTACCTTCAATCTCTGCTTGGTGAGGAACGATTTGTGACAGACCTCGCAGGCCTCTGTCTTGTTAGAGTGGGTCCTGACGTGGTTCGTCAGAGTTTTTGCGTCGAAGAACGCTTTGCCGCAAGTGTGGCAAATCTGGTCTCTTTCGCGGGACAGGTTATGAATCACTGGTGAGAAGAATATTATTTATTGCAGACAAAAACCTTTATAGGTCACAAACTATACAAATGCTCTGCTCAACGAAACTGAACAACTATCAACAGGAAATACTTCCAGAAATGAAAAAAAAAAATGAGACTTTCCTATATGAAATGACCACCACAATCAGAGTGTGTATGGGAAAGCCAATATTTTTTTTCATTGAAAGAATTTCCTGTTGATAGTTGCTTCAGTTTCATTGATTAAGCAACCCATATCAATTTTCAGTACGCTGTCTCTTACACCCAGTATAAATAGTAAATCTGTAATGTCTGTAATCTACCATCAAATCTAAGAAACATCTTACATTTCTGAACACATGCTCTTTACTGCGGTGCTTCGCGTTTGCCCACAAGCCTTTTAAGCAAGGTTTTATACAACACATTAGCAAGTCTGCAGCAAGCAAAACTATGGCTGATAATAAGACGATTTCTATAAAACCTGTCATCGTGCTTTCTTAGCAGAAACCTTCATAAATGAAACCTCGGACGATTACTGTTATTTTTAATACTGAAATTTTGTTGTGATAATTACAAAATTCACCCAAATTAGAACGAAAATTTTGCGTCAAATTAAAAATCATTCCTAAATGACACCCTGTGACACTGACACCTATCATCATGAACATCAAAATATTTACAATATTTCAGTTTGCGGAGTAATAATAAAGAAGGTTTTCTAAAACTTAAATAAATGAACAAAAAAAACCAAACTTTTCGCACAGAAGTGATTTGAACTGTATAACCCGTGCACATAAAGAAACGATCTATAAATGGCGCGGGTTACTTCCGGTAGTGGCAGCAAATTAGATTGTCGTTAATCAAGTGTAGGTAAACATTAAACAACTTATATAACCCGTGCACATAAAGAAACGATCTATAAATGGCCGACGCTCGCATGCGTTCTCGCTCTCTCTATTAGGTAGAGCGAGAACGCATGCGAGGCGGACCAATCACGATGCGAGCCGACGCTATTTTCAGATCGTTTCTTTAAACGCACGGCTTATACGAAGATAATAAGTTACTTTATGATCAGTTTGTCACTGAAGCGCCACCTGGCGGAATATGCATTTTTTTATGGTGACGGCAAGCAAAATAATGCCGACAGCAGGCGACGCATTACTCGTAGTTCCGCCAGCGAATACAGCGGCACAATCATGTTCTTCGTAAAAAGACTGAAGTTTTCGTTTTTCAGTTTCGTTAAACTCCATTTCAATAATTGCTTCTTTTTCTTCGTCAGTACAATGTTGAGATTCATTTTTTAAAAAAATATAGTTTTTCGCTATGTTCTCATCATTAGGAAAGTTTTTGCACTTCTTCAAGAAGATATCCATGTTATGACAGGCCTCGTCTAATTCTTTTCTCGATATCAGACCATCAACCACACAATCCCATTGATCAGCGACTTTGTTGTTAAGCTCGATCGAACAAGCGCTCGCTCGTCGTGCATCTTGACAAAGTATCAAAATATTAATAATAAAAATGAAATATAACCAATCAGATTGCATACTGTTTGTCCTTTTTCTAAACTATTTTACAAAATACAACAATGATACAACAGATTTGGACAAAATGAACAAAAAAAAATACTATTAGTTACTCTGTGCTTATTTTGACAAGACAGAACAGAACTGTTTTTAAAAAATGGAATTTTGGCCAGCGCATGGGGCTAGCGTTTACCATAGATTTACCATTGATAGACATGAGATAGAATATAAAATAGGTTTTTATAGGGTACTAGCTTTTCGCCCCGCGGTTTCACCCGCAGCTAAAAGAGTTTTCCCGTGGGATTGAGTTCCCGCGGTAAAAAGTTGCTTTTGTGGGCAAGGTAGGGCAAGGCAGAGGCAAGGCGGGGACAATGTGTGGCGAGGAGGTGGGGACAATGTGAAGAAGTATTCGAAGTATTTGACTAAAGAACTTTTCGCAGAACTTTGCCTTGCTTATCAGAATTCATGTTTTTCTTTCAGTTTTCATCGTTAGTTTTCATCCAATAACACTTACGCGCCAGCCACAATAAACTGATTATTTTTTTTGCTAGCAGTACCGCGGTGTGCGAGTATAGACAGATATATGTTAGAGCAAGAGGGAACGACAACCGGGCGCCATTTTCAGATCGTTTCTTTAAACGCACGGCTTATACCATTGAACTACTGAGAATATAGGATTTATTTGAAGGTGAATACACTCTGCTCTAACCATCTAAGCTACATTGCATTAAAAAAAAACAATGATGGTAGTTAGTTGCACTCACCTTTATGGTTCCTCAACTGAAACCCATTTGGGAACTTCTTCTGACAGACCCCACATGTCAAACTCTCATCATCAGCGACTCCTCTAGCCCTAGGTGCTTTATAACAGGTTTTATGTTCAGTAAGGCTCATGCTATCAGGAAATATATCTCCACAGCCAAAGCAGTGTTTCTGGAGACCCGATATGTGGGTGGAAATGTGGCTTTCCATGTCTGTCTCTTTGAGTCGGGCATCGCAGTATGGACAATAGTTTCTGAAAAGGAAAAACGATCTACAGTTGTGCCAATGATTTACATGCAAAACTTACATTAGCGTTACGCCTATACCTTTTCGGGTTAGGCAAAGCATAGACTTTCCCAAAATTTTCCACTCCTGTGTATTAAGAAGTTTTTACATGCTGGACTAGGAGCGATAGAAAAACATAGAATGTGCCAGCTGCATCTCCTCCCGAGCATGCTGTAAAAATCAGCTTAGGAATTCAAGGGTTTCAGTATTGTAATTTAGGCGATGGGCTGACAACCTGTCACCATATCAATATACAGTTCAATCTGGAATAACCCTCAAAACTTGTCAGACGTGGCGGAACGATCTTTGTTTAGGTAGTTTATATACGCTCTGCCTACCCTATTAGGGATAAAGGCGTGATTATATGGAACAAACTGCTGCCCATTCCTTAGTTAGATTTTTGTCCTTTATGCATATGAAACTGAACACTAGTAAATAAAAATGCTCACTTGAGCCACCCCCTATGCGCAGTGACGTGCTCGATAAACTGTTTGTAGTTGGCAAGCACAACGAGGCAGTCCGCACACTTCATGGTGAAGCATTTGTTGTGGACGTAGCGGGAATGTGCGCGGAGAGCGGCGATATTGAGGACGCGGAGGTTGCAATCCTGTGTGGACATCATGGATCACTTTATTTTAAACCCGTGCACATAGATTTTATTTTATTTTTAATTATAAAGAAACGATCTGTATCTGTGTCAGTTAAGGCTATGGGCGCACGGCTTGGGCGCACGGGCAACAAAACAGTTGCGTGACGTTCGGATCTTTCTCTTGCACTCACAGTGCATAAAAGAGAGATCGTGCGGAAAAGATGGATCATACTGTCGGGCAACTATTTTGTTGAAAAATGGCAAAGAAGCACCACCGCCATCTTGAAAAAAAAAACTGTTTTCAGTGTGCACATTCGATTATTGTCTGCCTCTGCGAATCGGTGCACTTAAACTATAGCCTAATATTTTAATAAACGTGCATGGTTATTCAAATAAATAAAGATTCTTCCTTACTTGACATCCCCATTCATATTCAGCCCATGTCTTTTCCCCATCCACTTTCTTAGGCTTTTTCTTATAGCACTTTTGAGGCAATGCAGCCTTCTTATAAGCCCTGTCATGGCGCTCTAAAGCTGCCATGTTTGGTAGCATTTCACCACACAATGTGCAAATGTGGGAGGTCGACCAATGAGAGAGCATATGATTGGTGGTTTCTGTGGCATTAGGCGATTTGTGGTTGCAGAATTGACAAAAATATCTGAAATTGTTTAAAAAGCATAAAGATATGGTCAAAACTAATAAATAACTTTTTATCATCATAAATAAAGTATTTAGTTTAGTTAGACCACAGGTTAGGGAATTAGATAAACTTCGTTGCACCAAAAAATACCTAGATGGTCTTATATACAAGAAGAAGCAATTTCTTCTAGAGGCAACCTTGCACCACAGCTTGCACTTACCTTAAACTCGGTCTATGTTTTCTCAAATGTTCAATGAAGGGGTTGAAATGGTTGAACATTTCTTCACAATCGAAGCAGCGGAAGCCAAAACAGATTGCGTGCACTATCTTGGAATGGTCTCGGACTTCCTGCATAGACTTGAATTTTGCTTCACAATGCGCACATGTCCAATCATAATCAGTCCAGCTATATTTTTCTTCAATATCTAAGTTATTTTTATTATCTAATACAGTTACTTTTTTTCCTGAAGTATTTTTTGCTTTTGAATTTTTAAGTTTCCGTTCTAGATTGCCTTTTAAAGGTGATTTGCATTTTATTTTGGAATTTGTATGATTTTTGACACCCTTTGTTTGAGTAATTGTATTTGGACATGGATCTTGATCATTTATAATATCTGGTTCTGGACTAAGACAATTATCATAATCATTTTCAAGCTTAATATCAATATTTATTAAATCTTTTTGTGTTTTTTTATAAATACTTAATAAATTTACCTGAGTATTTTTTATCATAACAAGAAACCTATAACATTCTATAAAAAACTTGTGACAAGATCTGCAAAAAGTTTTAGGCAATATATTACAATTCATGTCAATAATATTATCTAGTTTCAAATGTTGTATAAAACATTTTAACAATATTTCATCCACTGTACAGAATGAGGGACCACCAAGTTCCTTATATTTTCCACAAAATCTGCAGTGAGACCACTCTTCCTTTTCACATATTCCATCCTGCATTTTTGGATTTTTAGTGGTTGTAGAATTAGAGTCGAATATAATCAGAAATAAAGAAAGAAGTATTTCGCCAACGCCAGTTATCACTCGAATCACACAAGAGATTGTTCAGTAGAATAATTTTCAGGAGAGGATCAAGTCAGGATCGAAGAGAACCATATGAACCATAGTCAGGACCACCGGGACCATCTAAAACAAATACCTCACTTGCAAATAACTTTAATATGCAATAGCACAGGACAACCATCCAAACAAAGAAAGGAAAATGGATATAGGATAAAAGATGATAGTTAATAGGAAAATACAAACAAATAAATATGAAAATTGATACCTTATTTTATGAAAACAAAAATATAACAACTTTTTAGTCAAAACTAGGAGTCGAGTTGAGTGGAGTTGAGTTTTGAGCTTTTGAGTTGAGTTGAGAGAAGACGAGACGAGAAGCACGTCAAAGTCAAAATAAAAATCAGCTGTTAATTGTCAAACCAGTAATGTATGAAGATTAGAAACCGGACGTTAAAAACCGGTAATCCACATGTACAAATCGATCGATTGTGCGATTGTGGAGACTAGGCAGGGGTACGTTCAGAGCCGCTTAGCCGATCGAATTTTAACCAGGCTAAAAATTATTCTGCCCGTTCAGAAACACTTGTCAGACGAAATTTCGACTAGATTAATTTTTATCCGGCCCGTTCAGAGGCGCACCGGAAGTGAAGTTTTATCTGACAGCTGCTAAGGTGCACGTTCAGTGCGTCCCACTAGTATAAGATTCGATGGGTATAAATATCGAACTGGGTCGACTGAACGTACCTCTCAATGGGCTGGAGTGCGTTCACGCATGCACCTAGGGGAAACCACATCTCTCACGTAAACCCCCCGTTCATGCACGCACGCACTTGCACCTGTCAGGATGAAATTTCCCCTGACAGGCGCTTCAAAACGCGGTTTTATCAACTGTCATAGTGAAAAGTTCCCCTTATCTTGCGCTAACCAAACGCCCGTGAACGTACCCCAGGGGTACGTTCAGCCGACCCAGTTCGATATTTATACCGCCTGAATCTTATACTAGTGGGACGCACTGAACGTGCACCTTAGCCGCTGTCAGATAAAACTTCACTTCCGGTGCGCCTATGAACGGGCCGGATAAAAATGAGGAGGAAAACTGCCTTTTTCTCCCGCTAGGTGTCGCATGGGCGACTGTACCTTGAGAACTGTCAAATTGTACCAACTTTTGTAAACAAATTGAATATTTTTAGAATATTATCAGTAAATGCCACAATGCAGTGCATTTAATTGCAAAAATAGGGGAATTCATTTGTTTTCCAAAGATTACAAATAAAGAAAACAGTGAGAGACAGTGGGAAAAAAAATTACGTATTAAAAACTTCAATGCAAGTGATGCAAGTTGAATGTGTTCAGCGCATTACAAAGAAAGTGATTATATTGAAAAAAATATCGTTTATGTTAAAAAAACTGATAAAATCGCAATACACATGTGACATTGACACGAAATAAGGTACAGTCGCCCAGAGCGCCATCTGTATTTAGCTTTTAGTTTGGCTCCTCATTAACCTAGTCGAAATTTCGTCTGACAGGTGTCTCTGAACGGGCAGTATAATTTTTAACCAGGGGTACGTTCACGGGCGCACGGTTAGCGCAAGGTTAGGGGAACTTTTCACTTTGACAGTTGATAAAGCCCCGTTTTGAAGCGCCTGTCAGGGGAAATTTCATCCTGACAGGTGCAAGTGCGTGCATGAACGGGGGTTTACGCGAGCTGTCAGATTAAAAGTCGCTCTAACGGTTTCCCCTAGGTGCGCCCGTGAACGCACTACAAGTTAAATTTCGATCGATCGAGCGGCTCTGAACGTACCCCTGGAGCCCCCAAAAAAAAAACAAATATGTCAATTCGCAAATGTCAAAATCACGTCAAAAGTGAAAATGGTTGCTCTAAAAAACTCACGAAATTCTGTTTATGTCCTTTGAACATCATGAATTCTACAGAAAATTGCTATTGCCGCCTCTGTGCAGAGCTGAAGCATAACTCTAAATTGTTAAACTTGCAAGATGACAACGCTAAACGCACAGAAATAGTGGCTAAATTAAACCGTGTTAACGCTCACGCCAACTTCCATGAAAACATTTTACCAAAAACTGTATGTTTTGAGTGCATAGGGCGCCTGGATCGCGCCTTTCAGTTCGTGCTTTCCATAGAACAAGCGCAAAGTGCATTGAACGACATATTTCTCGTAAAACAAATCAAGAAAGAATCTCAAGAGTCAAACATATCTGATGATGAAATCAACCACGATCTTCCGCTTTTCGACGCTCAGGATGACTTAAAAGACGCAGTGAATTTCCCAGATTTTCCTATATATCACGCCGTAGATTTAAAAGATGAGAACAATGTAAAAGAAGAAGATGAATCGGATAATTTATTTGAAACACTGAAAAAGTTAAAGGTTGAACGTTGCAAAACTACTAAACGGAAAAAGTACAAAAACTCAGTGGCTAAAGATTTTAGCTTGGATACACTGCCATTATCACAACTGAATTTAACCTGGAAAGACTACAGTTGGACTTGTTGTAAATGTGAAACTATATTTCCGACAATAGATGAACTTCAATCTCATTCCATGAAATATCACAACATTTGCAACGCTTACAGGTGTTCCGATTGTAATATACGAAAGTTACGTCTTGACAGTTTTATAATTCACGTAAAAAGGCACAGGAAATACCTTAAGTTTTCTTGCTATAAGTGTAGTGAGACATTTTCTACACCGAGGCAAGTTAGTCTTCATGTATCTAAGCATAAAGTTGGCGATAATATTTGCCCCGGCTGTAATACGGGGTTTAGCACTGCAGAAGACCTAAATAATCACACAGGAACTTACTACAAAGCACAAAAAACCCGTTCGCAGTTAGCAACAAAGTTGACTATACCGGATGATTTAACCTGTATATTTTGCAAAAAGTCATTCAAGCAACGTGGCACTTTGACTGCGCATTTGCTTATCCATTCAGAAAGGAAAAGAGATCATACATGTGATAAATGTGGGAAAAGCTTTCTAAGCAAGCAGACTTTGGCCGGTCATATGCTTTTGCATGATAATATCAGAGAATTTCAGTGTGAAATTTGTAAAGCAAGTTTCTTTACTCGCAGTCAGTTGAAAAACCATATTGGTGTGCATGATAGCGAAAAACCATTTTCCTGTGACCAGTGTGGAAGATGTTTTAGACTAAGGAAGCAGCTGAATTCACACAGTATAGTCCACACTGATGAATTTCCATATGTTTGCTCATATTGCAACAAACGTTTCCGTTTCAAATCGATTCTAAACCAGCATGTCAGGCAGCATACAGGAGTACGGCCATATTCATGTCAAGTGTGTCAACGAGACTTCACTAACTGGCCGAATTATAATAAGCACATGAAACGGCGTCACGGGATGGATATGTCGAAAAAGAAACATACACCTAATGGAGTATATCCTATAGATCCAAATACCGGACAAATTATTGAGCATACGGAAACATCAAAGCTTTTAGAATGGAAAAAGGAGATATTAACCTCTCGTAAACCAGGTCGGCCTAAATTGAATACAAGTACTGAGAATAGTAAAACTGAAGAACAGCAATTATCATGAAATGAGGCAATATTTTATAAATAATAATATATAATAATAAATTCCTTTTATAGACTGTACAATATGTTATTTTATCCTTGACAAGTATTAAAAGAGAAATTTCTAAATAAAAATAAGTATACTTTAAACGTAAAGTATACTTTCTGTTTTGGGTGGACCAAAGAAAAACGACTACTTCTTAAACTACCCTCTTGGCTACCTATTTTTATTTCATATAATATTACAAATACTAAATTTTTCTTTGGATTACTTAAAATTGTTCACCTGTCTATAAAAACTTATTAGTAGGTAAGGTAGGTATTAATTTTATTTTCCAATATGTAATGTACAAAACATTGAGGCATAACTAGTACCTAAGTTAAGTGTTAAGTACATATTTATGTTAGTGATATTTTGTTATAATATGTATTAATTTATCTTGCTATGAAATCATAATGCAATTATGTTCTTTAAACCAATTAATTAAACCAACAAAATTGTTATCATGATTATTTTATTTAATACTTATTAGAGCTAAACATTTTGAAGATACTTTTTCATTAAAAATCTTCTTAAAACAACAATTTTTTATCCCACTTTCCTTCATAAATACAAGCCTATCGTAAAGTAAAAAGTTTTCAAACAATGGCTGCAAACGCCTTTGCAATAAAATAAAGATGGCGGCTTTAAGTTTAAAACTTTGTGTTTCCCGCCAAATACTTTGAATTTCTTGAATGTCAAATTGTGCTTCTTCATCTTCTCCATGTGTCAAAGTGAAGCCTTCATCAGCATTTTGTAAATATTCAGAGAAACTTTTGTGAACTTTTTTTGTTTTAACAGCTTTTCTTTTGTTTCTTTTTATTCTGTAGTTATCTGAAAAAATAGAGCAGATAGTAAAAATATATTTTTATATTAGTAAATACATAGAACAAGTAAAGGAATGCAAACATAGCTTGTGATATGAGGGTGTGGAAACTGGATTTTTAAATACAAAATCCTCGCTTAAATCATAAAAATGTGTAGGCGTATAAGCATCGTATTCGTATAACCATACTCACTTTTATATGCGTAAAGCTGCAATGTTGCTCTTGCTAACAAATTAAACACCAACTGCTCAAGACTTTCATGCCAAGTAGGGGGTTGTGCAGCTAACCGAAGAAATGGCACACCCATATAATCGTAACAATCTTCGTGTTTCTCAAAAAGACTGCGTAGAGATCTGCTCAAAGGAAAATTCTTAAATGTTCCCGCTTTAGAATCATCTGGTGCCATCTTGTGGTAGCAACAAGGCATTAATATGAGTCCTTTCGCGTCGGACATTTTTAAAAACAAATTAATTCCATCTATTGTTAAATCTGCACAAGCGTGAAGTCCAGTTATGCAAAACGTTGATTTTCCAAACTTATCAATTAAATATTCTTGTATATATCTATCTGAGTTTTCATTGATCGTGTGTTTTATGTATTTCACGCCTTGAAGGGAATTCTTGTGATATTGATTTTGTCGTTTTTTGGCGCCCACGTAATGATTTTCGTTACATTCTATTCCTAAAACTTTTAGATCAGTCGTCTCGTAAAGCTGCTGATCCAGATACCCCTAAAACAAAGTTGGAATGTTTTTATTAAGCAAGCATTTTTTAAATAGTTACTGATTATTAGGGATACTTACCAAACCTGAACCGAAATCGACGACAACGCTGCATGAGCTCTCTTTGCAAATATCTTTTATCTCTTTCGTTAAATTGACTATTTCATGTTTCTTTTTTTGGCCTATAGGGACACTAACGGTAGTTTCCAGAATGCTATCTTCATCTCCATCAAATCTTTCATAATTTACTTGAAACTTGTCCAACTCTTCAAAGATGTCTTTCAGAAAGTCACTATTATCTTTTACAGAGGCCAGATCAAATGTTTCATCAAAAACATTTTCTAAGTTGTCGCCAAAGTCAATATTATCAAGAATATTGTGCAGTAGTATGTCAGTGTTCGGTATTTTGAATAAATATTGGTATTTTTTGAAGAACCTTACAGAATCTTCAAAGTATTCCTCTGATGTTTTGAAGAATGAAGGTAAGCTCATGTTTTACACGATCTGAAAAATTTGGCCAATTACAAGTAGCGTATGTATAAGTAGGTTCATTTGGTACCAGTTTGTTTAACTCTATGAGCAGGAAGGGATTTGTCCATCTTCCATCTATAACATAAAGTTTTCTATCTAAATCAGGGTTTAAAAAAATGATTCTTGTCGCCTGTGTACCAACCTATTCTATTTCAAGTGTTTAAAGAACATTACTACCATTATCAACTACTAATGCACGTTTGTAATTAATGAAACTTAAACTGCTTTTTGCTAAAACTCATTCAGTCACAGCGCCAAAAACTAGATGGATTGAACAAGCATAAGTCTTTGCCATTAAAATTAAATGGTTGTTCGAGTCGTGTAAAGAATCTGGCTGAACATTAGAAATAGAAAGTAATTTTATTAACTTTAAACAGCATCCTAATGGGCACAAAATAAAACAAGATTTATCTGTAAAATATTTATTAGCAACAGTCTGAACTATCATTACCTCTTCGAAATAAATACTCATTCTAATGAAAGCATATAACCCTAATCCGCAAATTGTATGCACCTAAATACTTAAGCCATATTTTACATTGAATCGACAACATGAACATAGAATTTATGTTAACTATCTTAAAACAACATGAATTTCGCAAAAGGGCCTCTAACTTTAAGACTCTTTACTTTAACTACAAGGACATATATTTTATCGATTTGCTACACTTCTTACAAATATTTATCTTTAACTATCATGTCATCAACATAAATTATACATTAATTACCTACATCATCTCTGCACTGCACTAGCCAACAATTTAAAAATGCATGCATCTTTAAACGCAATCGTCTTTCAGTGAATGTTTAAGTACCTACTTATATCTTGATAGATTAACAATAAAACAGTCGTTAAACTATTTAACAAAATGTAAGTTTCAAGAAGACGTATGTAGTCTTCTTCGTTTCCTAAAAGAGCAGATCGGAAAAATTTAAAGTGTCTTTTCGTATAGATAAAATAAAATAATAAAGGAACGTAAGTATTTACAACACGTTTCAGCAATACAATTTGTAAACAGGCGCAGACTCGGGGTAAAAAACTGAGAACTAAATGGCGTCACTGTTGAGTGTTCCTTTTTCCTGTGATTGGTCAGTAATCTGTCAATATCAATGTCAGTTATGTGTCTTCTCATTGGTCTCTTTTGGAACACTCAACAGTGGCGCCATCTGCAATTAACTTTGCGTTTTTATCCCCTAATCGAAGCACGTTATCGTAGGATAGTTTATTGCAAAAAGATGAGAGATCTTATTCACCGATCGCATTATTGTATTTCTTTGTGACACAATGTTGAACGATAATGGATGCAGACTTGGAAAATATGCGTTGCATTTCTTCGAAATAGCTAACTGCACCAATGTCAATTGAGCCAAAGACGAAAAACTTACCTAAAAGATTTAAACGAAGTCAATCAATTGACTTGAGGGGCTTCTTGCTGAGGTCCACTAATCTTTTCCCAAGTTAAATTCTCTTTCTCAAGCTTAGTAGCTTTGTCTCCGATAACGCACTTTCCAAACCAATTCTTAGGTCCCAAATATTTCTGACAGACTTCCAGCAAGTCCTCTTTAGTAACCTCCAATACTCGTTTCCTTTGCATTGTCCAAATATCATACGACAGTCCGTACAGGAATAGGTCGACTCCCTTCATGTACTCCGCAATAGGTTGATCCATTTGCTGCAGAATCGATAGTTTCGATTCGAATAGGTTCTGGTCGTCGAGTAAATGGGCATTCTTCGTCATCCAAGTAGCTGTGTCATCGAAAACGTCTAAAGTTACCCCCGAATTAGGATCCCTGTACGAGTAGAAACTGAAGATTCCTTCCATGGTTATAGTCGCTCCTCCGCCATACGCACCATTCTGTTCTCTTACGATTGGATGCAAATACTTTGATGTGATAAATCTTGACAAGACTCTGAGTTTAGGGTAATCCGGGTCTGTGTACGAGACTGTGGGTACGACTTTAGCGCAGAAATTGACTGGGATATTTACCTGAATATGCAGTCCTCTGTTAGTTTTGTCCATATTTTTGCAATCTGTCCAATTTATACGATTCAAATCTTTATTATCGTCTGTGCACAGTTTCGCCAAGAATTCATTAACGGATTTAACATTCTTTTCTTGCTGGTTAGAGTAATGGAAAGTAGTTCTTAAATTCGATCCCTTGAGAACGTGATCAGCGATATCAGTTACCACTTTTTGAATATCTTCCGTTTTGTAGCTACTCTGGACTTCTTGCATGTTCAAAACATGGCGAAGACCTTGGAGGTTCTCTTTGCATTCATCGGCGGAGGAAACTAAAGACCTGGCCGTTTGCATAGCGTATGTGTGTCCGTTGTCAATAATACCACTGGTAAGGGATGAGCAGTAGGTGTTCATTAGCATTCTCATCCGCTCAGTGTTGGAAAAGTTTGGTTTATCAAAAAGCTCTGACCAGACTTCGAGCATTTTCGGCAGATTTTCATCGAGGCAGTGACTTCCCAGCAACAAGCCCTGTTCGTATTGTCCTTGTAAATCGATGTGTTCAGTGACATGCAATACAGAGCTCATACCAGACGTGTATTTGCTTGTGAATTGGTCAAAACTTCTATAGTCGTACGATTTCGTGTCGAATTTGGTGAGAATGTGTCTGAAAAATGGCAGTAGCACTCTTTGCTTTTCGTCTAAGCATTCAGTTCCTACGACACCTTTCAGATATGATACGCCGTTAGTGTTAGCCTCACACAGTTGAAGTGGAATGGTTCCTGAGGCAGTATGTTTAAGTGGAGGAGCAGTTTTGTTTAAAATTATATCATCAATCTTCAAACATGGTAGCAAATCTAAATCTTCCAGCTTCTTCTGTGCTTTCGACAGCTCAATTCCATCTTCGTAAACCTGTTCTTTCTCTTCTGCTGTTAGTTTTTCAACTTTAGATTTGAGCAGTTTTGCTTCAGCTTCGTTGAAAATATCATCAAACTTTGGATCAGGTTGCATAGTCATGATTAGCTTGTGATTGTTGTTGATAAAGTATTTTTCAATGACATTTTTGACATATTGAGGGTTTCTGAGGTTAGTCTTTAGTTGGTCTAGCAAAGTGTTAACCTTCATAGCACTTAATATGTGCCCATTATGAATCCAGATAGGCATCAAGTTGAACAGAACATTTAGCCCAAATTTCGGTGACTGATGTTTAGTAGATAGCTCAAATCCATGCAGGACACTCTCAATATGATCTTTTTCAAACCCTTTCTCGTGAATTTCTTCTAAAGTTTGTTTGACTACTTCTTCAATAAAGTCAAACTTGGGTGTTTCAATGTCTCTCAAGCCAACAACAAACAAAGTATCCCTTATCTGATTATCATAACCTGTTAGGCTGGTATATCCACCCGAGATATTTTTTTCAATCAGGCTTTTGTAAAATGCTGAATTCGGCCCAACTATCATTAGCTCTGAGAGTGCTGTGAGCATAAAAGTATCATAAATACTTGTTATATCAGACATAGCATATCCTATAGCAATTTGATTTTGTTTTTCAATCGGGCCTCCATACTGGTCAACCCTGCAAGCAACATCTGAACGTCTGGCTTCATTCCATCGTGGCTGCGGTTTCACTAATGTATCTTTGGGGTCCAAGAAAGTATATTTATTGAGATATTCCTCATTTAAGAACTTCAGGTTTGCTTCCAAAGGAAAGTTTCCATAAGAATAGATCCTAGCATTGCTTGGATGGTAGTAAGTACGGTGGAACTTTACCAACTGATCATGTGTAAGCCCTGGAATGTGTAGTGGGTCTCCACCTGATACATAACCATATGTGCCTTCAGGTAAAATGGTGTTAATGAATTTTTGGCCAAATAATGAGCTTGTCTCAGAAAATGCACCTTTCATTTCATTATAAACTACACCCTTGAAACATAATTCTGAAGATTTGTCCTCTAATTTTGAATGTTCCAACCTCCAGCCTTCTTGCAAGAAGTCTATGCGTGCCAGATTAGGCCTGAAGACTGCATCTAAATATACTTTTTGTAAGTTACGGTAGTCAACTTCATTTTGGGATGAGAAAGGATAAAATGTGTAGTCAGGTCCTGTTAATGCATTCATAAATGTTGCTAAGGATCGGTTGAGCATTTTAAAGAAAGGATCACGTATTGGATACTTTTCCGATCCGCATAGCACAGTGTGTTCTAAAATGTGTGCAGTTCCTGTAGAATCCTTTGGTGTAGTTCGGAAACCAATTGAAAATACATTATTAGAATCATCTCTTTCTAAATGCAAGTATTCTGTCTTTGTCTTCTCATGGGTTAGATAATAAGCTACCATGTTATATTCCTTGATAGGTTCAACATCAGAGCAAATAAAACCATGTAATTGTTTACCAGCTTGTATTGAGAGCTCCTCCTTTTTCAGAATGCTGCTGCCGCTTTGCCGGCGCGTGGAAACTATGTGGCGGTTGTGGAGGCCCCGCCATCCATATTTTTGAAGTCTTGAATACATTTTCTGTATAATTTTTCTTTCCGTCACTTCACTCCTGTAAGACACAGTCACTTGCTAATTTTAAAAGTTCCCGAAACGGTAATATGAAAGATGATCATGAAACCCGTTTTGATATAATTTTGGACGTTCACAAATAAAATAATGCCGAAATAAATTGACCGCTTAACGAAAACAAATGAAAAATGATGCAACAAAATATACTTACAAATAAATTGTATTCCTGAAAAAATATGATTCAAAAAGATATCGGTATGTTTACAGTTAGTTTCGAATTAAAATCAACTGCTTATTTCAATTCATAGTGATATTTTCACATATTTTTTGAAAAATCTAACCTCTCAGCGCAAATTTGCAAAAGTGACAATGACAAGTAGTCGTGGGTGGGTAACTCGTGAGCAAGCTCGTGAGCGACTGAATTAAATGAACTAACTCCTCTCATAAATCAAATCAGCTCCTTAGTTCACCACTTCTTTCATTAGTTCATCGGCTCATTTAGTTCTTCGAGACTCTCGGCTCTCGGCTCACAGAGCCGACCACCGCAGCTCGCAGCTCACTGCTAGCTGCTACTATGAGCAAAATTCCTTGCGACCGAATCCTTCAAAGACCCAGTCTTGCGCCTTTCATCTGCGCAATCGCGAGGCCCGGCGGACACTCCACATCCAATGGAGGGATGTTCCAATTGCCCACTGCCCAACTCCAAAATACCTTGGTATTACATTGGACAGGGCCTTAACCTATAAACAGCACTGCATCAACACCAAGCAGAAAGTGGGCACCCGGAACAACCTCCTGCGCCGCCTGATATCGTCCAAGTGGGGGGCCTCACCACAAACTTTGCGGACGACCGGACTGGCTCTTTCGTTTTCGGCCGGCGAATATGCCGGCCCAGTCTGGAGCCGATCGGCACACACACACTTGGTGGATACAGCACTAAATGACACATGCCGGATTATTACGGGCTGTCTGAAACCGACCCCTGTTGGTATGCTGTACCCACTGGCTGGTGTTGCCCCTCCGGACGTTCGCAGAGATGTGGCTAGCTCTTTGGAACGCCTCAAAAAAGAGTCCGATCACCGGCATCCTCTACATCATCACGTGCCGGTTACCCAGCGGTTAAAAAGCCGCCACAGCTTTATTAAAGAGGTTCCCCCCCTGGACGGTGAAGCAAACCAAGCCCGCATTAATCTCTGGGAGGAGAGATACCCCACGACATCTAGTATTCCGCTGTCGGAGCGCCTCCCCCCTGGGCATGATCTTCCTTGGCAAACTTGGAAGTCCTTAAATAGGCTGCGGACCCAAGTTGGCCGAAGCAAGGAGAGTATGCACAGGTGGGGATATAGTGCGGAGAGCGCATGTTTGTGTGGTGTGTCTCCTCAGACAATGGCGCATCTTTTAGCTTGCCCTGCGTGTCCCTACACCTGCACACGCGAGGACCTGTACAATGCCTCTGATAATGCTTTATTAGTAGCTAAGTACTGGTCCTCACAAATATAGTTTCGTCGAGTCGACACGCAAAGAAGAAGAAGATAAAATAATAGAAATTTGTAGTTTTGATAATTTAATAATGGCAACATTTTGAATACGTTCAAAACAATGCATCAAGTGGTCCTATCCACACCGGGGCGCTTTCTACCCTATTGCCGCCCACCGAGCTCACAAGTAATCTGTGCTATTGTTTTGACTTAGAACTTTTCTAAATAAAAGAAGACATGAATGTTAAGTAGTTTTGAAATCCCAGGCTGAAACAAAATATTTTGAGGCACCAAAACTTTTTGACAAGAAGATTCAACATTTTGAACGCGCCAAGTTTGACAGTTCTTTCTTTCCAAACACGTGTTGTACACGATGTACACACGTAGAATTATTTTCTCAATAAAATAGTAAGAAAGTAAACCAAAATGAGTTTGTACAACTTTAAGAAGATCGCTGTGGTCCCCACGGCCAAGGTAAATATCATTTATTTATTATAAACAAGTATATAAGAATTTATTTATAACCTAAAAAAATTACGATTTATTTTTAACTTTCAGGACTTTATAGACATAATTTTGTCTAAGACGCAAAGGAAGACGCCTACAGTAGTACACAAACACTACAAGATATCCCGGATACGCGGGTTCTATATTAGGAAAGTGAAATACACGCAACAAAACTTCCACGATAGACTTTCTAGGATAATTCAGGTATGTTTGCTTCAAATCACAATTTTTTATGTTAATTGAAAACTCTTGCTTATAGGTTATAATATAGTGGCAGTCATTCTGCATCTTTAAAAATAGGATTTAAATCATTATTCAATTGACGTTTTAAGTTGCATTTCATTGCACAATATTTTATTTTAATACTTTTTTTTCAGGAGTTTCCAAAGCTAGATGATGTGCACCCCTTCTACGCGGACTTGATGAATGTACTGTACGACAAAGACCATTATAAGTTGGGCCTTGGACAACTCAACACAGCCAGACATCTTATAGACAAGTCAGTGAATTTTATGTGTTTTGGGATTTACAGTTGAAGGATTAAATATTACCCGTTTTTTAAGTTTAATAATAATTATAAATAAATTTACGGTCTTAATAAGTTTTCTTTGGTTACTATAAATTACCATAAATTTTAATGAAAGTTTTATCTAATTTTCAGTGTTGCAAAAGATTACGTAAGATTACTAAAGTACGGAGACTCCCTATACCGATGCAAGCAACTGAAACGAGCGGCTCTCGGTCGCATGGCTACCATAATGAAGAGGCAGGCTGCCAACCTCACTTACTTAGAACAGGTATTTTTTTTTGCCTTTTTTCCTGTAGATTTGCATTTGACTCTAGTCTTCTATGGAAGTATAAATAAATAGGGGGCTGACGGCTTAACGTGCCCTCCGAAACACGGGGACTTTTTCTTCCAGACAATCAGGTGATTCAGCCTGCATTCTCCTAATCTAACTGGGAAAAATCTCACAATGTGATAAATTGACAAGCATATAGCAAGAAGATACCCCAGATGGTAGGCTAATATCGTGACCTTGAATTTGTCTGGAGCGGGGTTTCCATTCTATGTAAGTTATTATTATTTATGCCTCCGGATAGTGAGCCCATGGCTCAGAGACCATGAAGGCAGTTAAATTAGATTACTAGGTATCATATCAGATATTTTCCTATGATAATGGGTACACAGAGTAAATATACAAAGTTTCAATATCTTTGCAGGTGCGCCAACACTTGTCCCGTTTGCCGTCCATTGACCCCTACACGCGCACCATCATCATCTGCGGCTTCCCGAATGTTGGCAAGTCCAGTTTCATCAACAAGGTACATATACATTTCTTATTGAGCCACCCAATTTTCTAACCTTTTGATGTTAACTGTGAGTTTGGTTTGATATTAATCATAATTTTTGGTGCACACTCAACAACATTTTGAAATGTTTTCATGTCTCAGAAAACTTATAAACCTTTCAGATTTGAATAATAGTTGATAAACTTTTGAAAAACAGAAATTATGGGAGAGCAAGTAAAATAATGATAATTCCTAGGTTCCAGTCTTAAACTTTTGAAAAACAGAAATTATGGGAGAGAAGTAAAATAATGATAATTCCTAGGTTCCAGTCTTCCTTTCTATTAGAAATGCTTTTTGATAGGTTTGTAAAGCAGAAGTAGATGACTTAGAAGTTAACAAAATTCAATTATACAAATAACTTTTAGAAAAGTGTAGTGTGTTTCTTCCATGCTGGACTGGGAGTGGTAGAAAAACATAGAATGTGCCAGCTGCATCTCCTCCCGGGCATGCTGTAAAAACCAGCTAAGGGATCCGAGGGTTTCTGTGTATTGCAATTAAGGTGATGGGCTGACAACCTGTCACTATAGCAATATACGCAATCATCTGTAATAACCCTCAAAACTTGTCAAACGTGGCGAAACAACCTTTGTTTAGGTCCTTTTTGCTCTGCCTACCCCATTAGGGATGGCGTAATTATATGTATGTATGTACAATTATCAGAAATACCGAAATCCGACGCCGTACTAAGGTAGAGGACGTAGGTAAAAGGATTATCAAGCTGAAGTGGGCGTGGGCAGGACACTTGGCGAGGCGGGAAGACGGGAGATGGACTAAGGCAGTGACAGAGTGGCAACCATGGGGCAGAATACGCCCAGTAGGCAGACCACCGGCCCGATGGTCAGACGACATTGTCTCTGTTGTGGGAAAGAGCTGGATGCGGATAGCACAGGACCGGCAAGAATGGCGCATTAAAGAAGAGGCCTATGCTCAGCAGTGGGCAGATATAGGCTGAATAGAAGATAGAAGTAGATGTACAATTATACGCAAGATGTCGCTAGCGTTCACTTATGACGATCTAAGAAGCAACCAGTCACAGGACATGATCCTTGGTATAACTCGTGCACATAAAGAAACGATTTATAAATGGCCGCCGCTCGCATGCGTTCTCGCTCACTCTCTATTAGGTAGAGCGAGAACGCATGCGAGGTGGACCAATCACGAAGCGAGCGGACGCCATTTTTAAATCATTTCTTTAAACGCACGACTTATAGCTTAGTTGGTTAAGGCGTTAGGATGGTATTCCAAAGATGCAGGCTCAAATCCTGTCTGTGGTTTTCAGAAACATTTTGTTAAACTATTGTGTATGAAATGTTTTTCTTTTTCTCCAATTTTCCGTGTGTATGTTGTAGATAACTCGCGCGGACGTGGAAGTGCAACCCTATGCGTTCACCACCAAGAGCTTGTACGTGGGACACACCGACTACAAGTACCTCAGGTGGCAGGTGAGGAAAAATACTGATTTGTACATTTCAGAAACCAAGACTTATATTTCATGAACAACGCTAGGCTGTAAACAAAATTGCTGACCAAACTTTAAAACTGAACAACTTTTCCTTAAGAACGAATATTGAAATAGTATGTATATATGTATGGTGGCTCCCACACAATGTAACGACTCAACCAGCTGGCACCATTATTTGTATAACAGCCCCAATTTTTTTAATACTTCATTTTATTTACATCCAGTCTAGATGATTTGAGAAGGACATATGGAGTTCCTATAAAAGTCCTTCGTTAACAATCAGTAACGTTTCTATAATTCTTCTTTTAAAGTTTCTGTTTTTTTATGTGTATTATTTCTAAAATTTTCGAATTAACTAAAATTAGACCGATCATGTCTGTGGTTGAAATTATGTTTTAATTTTAATTGTTATTATTATAGGTGATAGACACTCCCGGTATATTGGACCACCCGCTGGAGGAGCGCAATGTGATAGAGATGCAAGCTGTCACCGCGCTGGCTCACCTCAGAGCCGCTGTGTTATACTTCCTGGACATCAGCGAACAGTGCGGACATAGCATTGAGGAACAGGTAAAAAAAAACAACGGCTAACGTGCCTTCCGGATCCGGAATCTTTTTACTATGTCAAAATCTAGTCGATATACAGGGTGTTTGGTGCATCGTTTGCCAAATTGAAAAGGACGATTAAAGAGTTCTTTTGCTACCTCTTCACGTCTTTTAAAAAATTTTAGCTCGAAAAAAAAATTGCCTTGTCCATACAAAACTGAAAATCGCGAAAAGCATCTTTGTATGGAAAAGGCAATTGTTTTTTTCGAGCTAAAATTTTTGGTGCCCATTTGAGTTACCCAATTTGTTTTTTGCATCCTGAGAGCTGAGATCTTGATCTTGACTGATGATAATAAAAAAAATAACTAAAAAATCATGTTTCTTTTTAAATATAATGAAATTTTCCTAAAAATAATTTAAAAACTTTGTGAAAAAACCTAAACACAGAAATGATATTTATATCTTTATAGTGTACCTTATTTTCACCATCGTTTACACCGCACACCTAGCGCATACGGTAGTGCGTGGGTCTCTCAATCCATAGGACCCAGGTTCGAATCTCGACCTGTCCAAATTTTATCATAAATGGCCCGATCGAAGCTGAGCAATGATTTTATTAATTTGTATCAGTCAAAGCGTGGCCGAGAGTAATATTTGTCATACGGTCGCACGGTATGTAGTAATATGTAATCGTGCATTACCATTGATAAAGACATTTCTTGTTTTGAATGTTTTTGCTCAGACTTTTGTGTAAGGATAATATTTTGTGGTATTTATTAGTTTTCTAAGTTTTTCAAGATATCTTGTGTTATTTTATGTAGAAAATTTCACTGATCTGTTTAATATCATTCTTTATTATTATTAGTTATATTTCTGGAAATAATCTTGACAAAAAAGAAGCTACAGTACATTGCAATAAATATTGCACATTGGTTAAGTGCGGATTTGTAGAGTAGAGATGAGCGTTATCTATCCTCAGCAATAAAGAGTCACTGGGTGCATTTCAGCTGCTCACAAAATCACTAAATCTTAACTAAATGGTCACCTGTT
This sequence comes from Scrobipalpa atriplicella, assembly GCA_029255725.1. Classification (NCBI taxonomy): domain Eukaryota; kingdom Metazoa; phylum Arthropoda; class Insecta; order Lepidoptera; family Gelechiidae; genus Scrobipalpa; species Scrobipalpa atriplicella. The sequence goes on from JARACY010000902.1 coordinate 46,789, forward strand.
ATTCTTATTTTCCAACCTGAGAGAAAAGAAAGGGATGGCAATAATTTTTAGTTAAGATTTAGTCTAGTCGTGTTCCCACCAAATAGACAGCATTATCGCACTACTTATACTACAAATGGTAAAAGTCACTGCATCTTTTCAAAAGTTCATGCGCAATATTAATAATAATAACCTTCATCTTTAATTTTTTCTTTAAAAACAACATACAATTTTTTTTTGTTAATTATTTTCTCCTTAGATCTCCCTATTCGAGAGCATCAAGCCGCTATTCACGAACAAGCCTCTGATCCTGGTGCTCAACAAGATGGACGTGATGACTCCTGAGGATCTACCAGCTGAGAAACGACGTCTTATTGAACAATTGGAGCTGCGGAGCGGGAAGGGAAACCTTGTTAAGTAAGTACTATCATGTCATCATCTTCCTAGCCTTTTTCCCGTATCTCACGGGGTCGGCTACCTAATGTAGGGGATTGAACGAGGGTACTGGTTTTTACACAGAGCGACTGCCATCTGACCTCCGCAACCCAGAAAAGAAACCAGACCCAATCCTAGATTAGGTTACACACAACCTTTGAATTTCTTCGTAGGTGTGTGCAGGTTTCCTCACGATGTTTTCCTTCACCGTAAAAGCGCCGAATAAACGTACATATGAAATTCGAAAACCGAAAAACACATTGGTACGTGGTGGGATTCGAACCACTACCCCCTGCACAGAAGGCCGCGGCCCTATACACTACACCATCCGGCCAGTGAGTACTATCATGTAGTTAGAAATAAATTATTTTTAATTTATTTAAACTTCCATGCTGAACTGGGAGCAATAGAAAAACATAGAATGTGCCAGCTGCATCTCCTCCCGGGCATGCTGTAAAAGTCAGCTAAGGGATTCGAGGGTTTCAGTATTGTAATTTAGGCGATGGGCTGACAACCTGTCACTATAGCAATTTAATTTAATTTATTTAATTACAACGGGTAACCCTATTACAATTATTAATTAGAAGCAATATACAGATCCATCTGGAAATTTGTCAGACGTGGCGGAACGACCTATGTTAAGGTTGTTTACGCTCTGCCTACCCCATTAGAGATAAAGGCGTGATTATATGTATGTGATTTGTTACCCCAGTGCGGACACAAACTCCGAGCTGAAAGTGGTTCCTGTGATGCGATGTTCCACCATCACTGAAGTTGGTGTTCAGGAAGTCAAGATTGAAGCCTGCGAGAGGCTGCTGGGAGCCAGGGTTACTGAGAAGATGAGGACTAAGAAGGTCAGATTATTATCAGGATTTCATTGGGTTTATTGGGTCGTTCGTCGACTCGATAACCCGCTTATTAAGAAGAAGGAGATCACGTGACTAATGGCAAATATTAACAGTGTTTAATCACAATAATAATAAAATTCCTCCCAACCGATTTTCGGTGACGGCGTCCAATCTCCCAGAGATCAGCCAACTGCGCGGGACTATTATACTATATATTAGTATAATTTTTCGGCCCAATCGAAGCTGAACGAAGCCTAATGCTTTGTATCAGTCAAAGCGTGGCCGAGAGCAATATCTGTCATACGGTCGCACGATACGTATTCAATACGAAATCGTGCATTACCATTGATAAAGACATCTATTTCTGTTTTTATATGGACTTCCCATAAGTCCTACTTACTCTATGGCAGGTCTTTTTAGTTCGTGGTAAGGGTATAACAGTCATTTTCCGACCACAGGTGGACGGCATCCTAAACCGCCTGCACGTGGCGATGCCGGCGCCCCGCGACAAGAAAGAGCGCCCTCCCGTCATACCCGCCAATGTGCTGGCCAAGAAACAAGCGGCCGCCGAGAAACAAACCAGGAAACGGAAACTGGAGAGAGAGATCGAAGTCGAAGCGGGAGACGACTATGTGCTCGGTAAGAAAAAAACACACACACACGAAGTAAGAACACATAATTTACTCAGATACAAACGCTTATTTACTCAGACACAAACGTTTATTTACTCAGACACAAACGTTTATTTACTCAGACACAAACGCTTATTTACTCAGACACAAACGCTTATTTACCCAGACACAAACTCATATTTACTCATCTTTGGCCCGATCGAAGCTGAGTACAGTTCAATACTTTACATCAGTCAAAGCGCGGCCTAAAGCAATATTTTGTCATAAGGTCGCATGATATGTTTCACATACGTAATTGTGCATTACCCATGATAAAAACAACAATTTTTAGCGGCGCGCGACGCGAGTCGCTATCGACCAATGAGAGAGACTCGCGCGGGCTCGGTTATAGCCGGAGAGCTAGATGCAGCTTTTGGAATCATAATAAATACTGACTATTAACTTTTTTATTTATAGAGTTGGATTTATTTTTTATTTTTTATGGGCTCCTTTAACGTTACTGAAACATCCCCTAAGCTATGGCACGCAATTAAATTAACACCCTGTATAGACTCACTAGTGACTTTCTAAAAGTATGCTTTTGAATCTGTTTGGAAATAAATACGTCCCATCACATCCCTTCCATTAAATGATAGACGAATTCTTTATTAACTTGAATGTTCGTTGCAGACCTAAAGAAGAACTACGCGGACATCGCCGAGGAGGAGCGCTACGACCCCATACCAGAGTTCTGGGAGGGACACAACATCGCCGACTACATCGACCCGGAGATATTTGACGTCAGTATTATTTTTATTATTTTTAATATATGTTTTGTGTGGTTGTGTGGATTTCAGGCGAACTATCTTACTTCCATGCTGGACTGGGAGTGATAGAAAAACATAGAATGTGCTAGCTGCATCTCCTCCCGGGCATGCTGTAAAAATCAGCTAAGGGATTTGAGGGTTTCTGTGAATTGCAATTTAGGCGATGGGCTGACAACCCGTCACTATGATAATATACATTATCATCATCTGTATTAACCTTCAAAACTTGTCAGATGTGGCGGAACGACCTTTGTTTAGGTCGTTTACGCTCTGCCTACCCTATTAGGGATAAAGGCGTGATTTTATGTATGTATCTTTTTTACATCTTATCATTGTAATAAAAAACTTTTTATTCTAATTTAACCCGATAGCTTGGATTGAGGAGTCACCTGGCTCTCGCCAGCAGGAGCTGTCAAACTGAAAGATGCACAGAAAAAAAAGTCTATCTGTGTACGGACGCAATGGTCGCCTCCTAGGATCTAAGCAAAGCAAGCAAGCAAGCCCATATAATCAGATCTGAGGGCATCTACCCGGCACATTTCATATTATATTGGTCAGATTCCTATTCCGACAGATGAATATTTCGACCGTAATTGTTCTGACGAATGTGAATTCAGCATATCTTACCACTTTCGTATGGTAACGACTGCTGTGTAATTGAACAGCATAGACTATAACACTACCTCTTTCTTACAGAAACTGGCTGAGCTAGAAAAGGACGAAGAATTACGTGAAGCTGGTGGAATGTACGCGGTGCCCAAGATCGAGCTGGACGACACCATGAAGGAGATACGCGAGCTTGCTAAACAGATACGGTAATATACACTTGTTATACGGTATTATACACTTGTTATACGGTATTATACACTTGTTATACGGCATTATACACCTGTTATACAGTATTATACACTTGTTATACGGTATTATACACTTGTTATACGGCATTATACACCTGCTATACAGTATTATACACTTGTTATACGGTATTATACACGTGTTATACGGCATTATACACCTGTTATACAGTATTATACACTTGTTATACGGTAATATACACTTGTTAGTACGGGTATTATATTCTTGTTATACGGTATTATATACTTGTTATTATACGGCATTATACACCTGTTATACAGTATTATACACTTGTTATACGGCAATATACACCTGTTATACAGTATTATAAGGACAATCGATTGTTATGACTTATGATTAAGCATTATGTTATGTTAAAGCATGTTCAAACAGAGCATGCTGTGTTGTCGATAAATATACAGAAATATTTATCGATATCGAGTATCGATAATATCTAGTAGTACGAAAACAATCGATAGGGCACTATCGATCGTCAACTCTAGTATATTATATTTCTTACTAATTTAAAAACGTTCGTCTCTCACAGTAACAAGAAGGCGATCCTGAAGGACGAGTCCCTTCTCACCAAACAATCCACCAAACCAGTGATGCCGAGGACTTCACGAGCCAGAGCCAAGGACAGGTCCACAGGGAAGCTCAGGGAACAAATGGAGAAACTCGGTGAGTTATTCATTCGTTATTATGTAGGTAAAACGCCATCTATGCGCCAATAGAGGCACTAAGATACAGCGCCATCTATGAGCGAATAGAGGAAATACTGCCGAGGACTTCACGAGCCAGAGCCAAGGACAGGTCCACAGGGAAGCTCAGGGAAGAAATGGAGAAACTCGGTGAGTTATTCATTCGTTATTATGTAGGTAAAACGCCATCTATGCGCCAATAGAGGCACTAAGATACAGCGCCATCTATGAGCGAATAGAGGAAATACTGCCGAGGACTTCACGAGCCAGGAGCCGTATTTTTGAACCACTCGAACGCTAATGCGCATACGAAAGGGCAACTTTCGCACGGACACGGAAATGGCGCTAATTTTAAAAACATTTAGATACAGAGAAACTACAATAAAACTATTTTGCTACTTTTATACAAAAAAACTATTTTGATATTTCCATACAAATAAAATAAAAGTATCAAAATAGTTTTATTGTAGTGTTTCTGTGTTTACATTTAAAGATTTTTAAAATTAACGCCATTTCCGTGTGCAACGACTCATTAGACAGACTATAGATCCTGGAGAAACTGGGTGACACTAATATAATGTCATGTCAAATTTCAATTTATCACTTTGTGTAATTTTCCCTGCTGGACTTTTTCCATGCTGTACTGGGAGTGATAGAAAAACATAGAATGTGCCAGCTGCATCTCCTCCCGGGCATGCTGTAAAAACCAGCTAAGGGATTCAAGGGTTACAATATATTGTAATTTAGGCGATGGGCTGACAACCTGTCACTATAGTAATACACATGACCATCTGAAATAACCCTCAAAACTTGTCAGACGTGGCGAAATGTCCTTTCGGTCGTTTTCGCTCTGCCTACCCCATTAGGGATAAAGGCGTGATTTTATGTATGTATGTATTATTAATAGACTTTATTCCTCAAGTTTTCCTTGAGAGAACACGGGATTAAGTTTTTTTTCTATCACCATTAAATCTTTTCTTTTTTGAACCTTTTTTCTTCTACATAAAGTTCTACTCGCGCTTGCCTTGCCTCTTGAAAGATGTGTCACCTTTGTCAGACGTCAATGCTAATTTTGGTTTTATTTGTAATTATTTGTGATGAAATCGAAATATTTAATTTTGTAAAATATACTATTACTATAGATTAAAAATTCTATTGACTCGTGAATTTAAGGACTCTTAAATGTGTATACAGAATTATCCCAAATAATAGTTTTCTTTATACTGTGTGTTGTTGACTAAGGAATGAAGAATCAGTTTTATGTAACTGCACTTTTGCGATTATATTTAACTTACAAATGGAACGATGAAGCCATTGGTATTTCTCTATTAATGTATTCATGCAGTAGTTATTCCAATCTATTAACACAGTGAGTGGGGATTTAAGGCGTTTGTGCACTCATCCATATCAGATTCGTATACAAATTAGACTTCCTAGCAATGACAGCTTGTGCACCCATCCATATCCGTTTTATACGTTTATAATTGGATACGAATCTTATATGGATGAGTGCACGAACGAGTACACAAATTCATAGTGAATATTTGTAGCGGCTTACTTGTTTTATTAGCACACGGTAGCACGGAACTGCCTCCATGGTCTAGTGGTCTGGTCTGAGCCATGGGCTCACGACCCATATGTCCCGGGTTCGAATCCCGGTGGGGGCCAAAGACTTTGTGTTGAGGCAGATCATCTGATTGTTCGAAAATCGAAAAGTAAGATGACCCATGCTGTTGGCATGTAATGCAGGAATTGACAGTGCACTTGTGTGTTGCGCGAAAACTCGGGCACTAAAAACTAAGTCTCGCGCAGATGGTTGATCTCTGCGAGATTGGCTACCGTCACTGCAAATCGGTTGACTATTAGAAGGCTTATGCCTCGACGTTTTAACCTTATACAACCATAATATGACAAATAAATGATAAATATGCTACGGCTACAAAATGTTCACTAGGATTTTTTGAGTAGTTCAAAGTCAAAGTCAAATAATTTATTTCTAAATAGATTCAAAAGAATACTTTTAGAAAGTCACAAGCGAGTCTATTGCAAAGATAATTACATCTATGTCACAAAATAAAATAAAATATATCACAATTAAGTTCTCTAAGGCCCGTATTTATAATCAGATCTCAAGAGTGACAGCAAGTTTGAGTTCGTATCATAAATGTCCCTTCAGTACAAAACGAACTGTCAAATCCATACTTAATATTGCTCTCACTCTTGAGATCGCTTTATAAATACGAGCCCAAGTTACCTCAACTAAACCCCTAATCCCTCTTTCAGGAGTCGACATGTCTGAAACTAAGGAAGCTCACTTCACCCAAACAAGGTCTCGGTCGCGCTCTGCGTCCGCTCCGGCGGCTAAGAAAGCCCGCGTCGACGTCACACGCGGCCGGTCCGTCAGTCGACCCGCCAGAGACACGCAGGGAGTCAAAGACACCACAGTAAGTCGAAACACATTTACTCACCCAAACAAGGTCTCGGTCGCGCTCTGCGTCCGCCCCGGCGGCTAAGAAAGCCCGCGTCGACGTCACACGCGGCCGGTCCGTCGAAAGTCGAAACACATTTACTCAAACACACATTTTAGTATTTCTCACACAGTCTGTCAGTATTTCCAACTCGGTTTTAGAAACATCAAAGTGTCATGTCTTTTTTTTTTTAAAAACACATTTCAAAAATAAATTACACGTGTTGGCAAATTAGTTAGTAACTAATAAATCTACTATTTCAATATGTTGTTATATCTAATAGCTAAAACTTATTTTAGAAACAAGATTTTCATTTAAAAAAAACATGAAACTTTGACGTAGTTTTTTCTAATCCCGAGTTGGAAATACTTAGGCCCGTATTTATAATCAGCTCTCAAGAGTGACAGCGAGTTTGAGTTCGTATCATAAATGTCTCATATTTCATATTTCATATTTATTTATTGCATTGTCATTTTAGTACAAAACGACCTGTCAAATCCATACTATATATTGCTCTCAATCTTGAGATCGCTTCATAAATACGACCCTTAGAGACACGCAGGGCGTCAAGGAAAGTGAAAAAACTGTAAGTGAAAAAACGACACGCTTACTCTTTCAATTGCACATATTACGCAGAGTCATAGCTTCGTTATGGTAGTATACTATGGGGAAACAATACCAACGTCCAATACTAACACTAAAGCAACCATAAGAATTCCCAAACGCTCTCAAGAAGGCTCGCGTCGATGTCTTAAGGGGCAGGTCCGTCAGCCGTCCCGCTAGAGACACACGGCGTCAAGGACACACCAGTCAAGCGTCATTTTACTTACTAACACATACATTGCATTACTATGGGGAAATATTACCAATAGTGCCACTCATACATACTCTCGAAGAAGGCTCGCGTCGACGTCTCAAGGGGCAGGTCCGTCAGACGACCCGCTAGAGACACACACGGCGTCAAGGACACTACAGTACGTATTCTACCAACAAGTAAATACACAACAACATTGCATGCAAACAAACATACACCCACGTATCCATTTAGATTCGGATTTACACACATTACGCTTATGTGGAGTCCGGGCTTTGCTACGGAATTATCTTATGGGATAACTTACACTTTTCAGTTTGTTAGCTCGCTCTTTTAGGTCGTTGTATTTATTTTGTGCAAAATTTTGAGTTCGGTCAGTGTTTTAGTAAGAGTTGACATACGCCCCTCACACACGCATTCTCAAGCGTCCATTAACTTACTCACATAAACATTCACACTCATTTTCATATACTTATTTGTTTGGCCCGATCGAAGCTGAGTAAAGTTCAATACTTTACATCAGTCAAAGCGCGGCCTAAAGCAATATTTGTCATACGGTCGCATGATACGTTTTTTGAACGCATATATGTGCATTACCATTGATAAAAACAACAATACTTTCTAATATTTACCAAACCTAGGGCTGTACACTACACTGTATTTTTTTATTCGCGTAGATTTAGAAACTTATGAATTATATCGTAAAAACCAGTTTTTTTACGTTTATACACATAAACATACACCCATTTACATGCATCTTAATAACGCTCTATCTCCCTTCCGCAGATGGCGAAAAAGGTTAAAGACATGGCTCACGTGGCCATTTCTAAGAAAACAAAGAAAATGGGACTCAAGGGAGAGGCCGACAGGTTCATCGGAACGAAGAAGCCCAGACATTTATTCGCTGGAAAGCGCGGTGTTGGCAAGACCGACCGACGGTAGACAACGTTGCGATAACTATGTACGACCTGCCACCTGCGACCAAAGACCGTTCAGGGTCGACCCTTGCCCTCATACACCACCGCCAAAGGTCGCCAGTTGCGATGACAGTGCACGACCTAGGGTCGACTTTAATTGTACACCACCATCCAGGGTCGCCACTTGCGATAACTATGTACGACCTGCCACCTGCGACCAACGACCGTTCAGGGTCGACCCTTGCCCTCATACACCGCCGCCAAAGGTCGCCAGTTGCGATGACTGTGCACGACCTAGGGTCGACTTTAATTGTACACCACCATCCAGGGTCGCCAGTTGCGATAACTATGTACGACCTGCCACCTGCGACCAACGACCGTTCAGGGTCGACCCTCGCCCTCATACACCACCGCCAAAGGTCGCCAGTTGCGATGACTGTGCACGACCTAGGGTCGACTTTAATTATACACCACCATCCAGGGTCGCCACTTGCGATAGTCACAGATCGCCCAGGGTCAGCATCGATTGTCATAGGGTCGATTTACCAACTTCACCCTCTCCTATACCTTCTACTTGTAGGAGTATTCCGTCATGGAGTAACTTGGGTCCTATCGTTTTTGGGGTACTTTTTCTTATACTTTTATTACCTAATGTGACGTTTTATATGCTCAGGGGAAGTGAGAAACCGTAACACCCGTGTTAGAGTCTGTGCGAAAAGAGAACAGGCATGGAATCGGAGGGTGCACATTTGTATTAATTAGCCTACGGCTGGTTGCGTGGCGTTTATGCCTAGGTCTTTCACCTAAAACCTCCAAAATTTAATGTAGAAGGTTACTGTTAAAGACTTGGGCATAATCCTCACACGAACAAGCGACGGTTAATTTAAATACAAATGCACGCCCTCAAATTCCATGCCTGTTCTTTTTTCGCACAGACTCTACTAAGAATTATTTTAACTGTTAAAAAATTACTTACCTATAAAGAATTCAAACTGTAACCTTTAATTTTCAAGACAGCGCGTGATTCGGGTATAGAGGCGTTTACCTACATTCATGTATTCTTCTATTCATATTTTTTGTCTTATAATAAAAAAATGTATAGAGATTTCGTGTTTTAATTAATTACAAACTACACGAGCGGTATTGGCGTATTCAGTAGGGTTTAAGTAAATAAAATAAATCTTGTTCAATATTATATATTTTAATTAATTAATTGCCAACAGATAGGAAATGTTATGTGCAGCAGATACATATAGGTATATTTTAATCTCCAGGGGCTCCATCTTTAGAGACAAAAAATACATTAAGAACTAAAATACATTAAAATAGAAAACTAGAAATATACCAGCTAAAGATATTTTATTGTAAGTACCTACATAAAAATAAAATTTTAGAGTACATAAATATTAAAGTCAGGAAAAGAACATGTTTTACATAAGAACTATCCAATTTGTTTTGTTAGATGAAAATTAAAAACCAATAACATACTAATAAAAAAAGGAATTTAAATATGGTAAAAGTAATAATCACTTCCCACATGATCCACCAAAAAAGGTGATAAATTATGATAATATGGACATTTCCGTATCTGATGAGTCTAACAGAAGATGAAACAGTTCTAAACAAACGAGACGAACCAATGCGTTTTGTTTTCTCACACTTTCATCACAAAGGCCAAAGTGCCTTTAACACTAAATTTTGATAATTTTTCGTCCATTATTAAACGAACACCGTTGGGATGCAATCTAAATAAAAAAAAAAGAGTATGTACAATGAAATATGATAAATTATAATAATTATTTAATAAAATGAAAGTTCTAATAATAAAAAGGTTAACGGGCGACACAGGTTTAATGAACGCACTGACCTCAGAAAGATCGTTTGTAACTTTAAAAAAGAATAACACTTACCTATTTATCGTTTAATAAATAAGTATAAAAGTTATGTTTGTGTTCTTACCAAATTGCCTTCAATGACAGCTCAAAATAATAGTAATTTCCAAATATCTAGTCTATATCTAAATAATGTAGATATAGAAATGGATTTGTATATTAAATTTATCACCTCAAATCCTGGTCGCGGCACCAAATTGTAGGTAAGGTACACAACACATGGATTTATATATTAAATTAATCACCTCATATCCTGGTCGCGGCACCAAATTGTAGGTAAGGTACACAACACATGGATTTATATATTAAATTAATCACCTCATATCCTGGTCGCGGCACCAAATTGTAGGTAAGGTACACAACACATGGATTTATATATTAAATTAATCACCTCATATCCTGGTCGCGGCACCAAATTGTAGGTAAGGTACACAACACATGGATTTATATATTAAATTAATCACCTCATATCCTGGTCGCGGCACCAAATTGTAGGTAAGGTACACAACACATGGATTTATATATTAAATTAATCACCTCATATCCTGGTCGCGGCACCAAATTGTAGGTACACTACAGTACCTACACCTTCCTCCACGCGTCGAATTCCTCATTACTGATGGTCATGAATTCATGATTCCCCCACTGGGAACTTAGTTTTTCTTTTACCTTTTTAAAATTTATTTAAAGGCCTTCTTTCATTTGTTTCATTCATTTTCTCTCCAAGTGAGGATTGTTGATTTTTGCTTTTCAGTTTCGTTTTGTAACACAGCCAGGCCAGGGACAGCACAGGAGCCATTTTTCAAATATAGCTATCTGATATATTTTGTATGCGGTGTGCTGTGTAGGCATGTATTAAATAAAAGACAACATTTCAATAAATAATACTTGTTTAATTCAATCGTATTGTACAGAGAGTGGCTCGCTTGCTTCTTACACCGACTGGAGAAGTATACCGGGTGTAAGGGACAACATACCAGATCAAGGTGGTTATTTTGTATGGGAAAGTATTTTTTTTTTCATTTCCCGAAAGAATTTCATGGTAAAAGTTGTTCAGTTTCGTTGACTGAGCAACCCTTATCAGTTTCTAGTACGCTGTCCCTTACACCCGGTATTTAGCAGTTGCGTAACATTTTGTTTAATTGTATGAAGAGGAACTTAATAATCCTATTAAACAAAATACATAATACCATTATTTAATTTTTAGTAAATATAAGACATTTCATGCGAGAATTCGCATTTTTTGAAAATATTTTTAAACAACTCCATTTTTTAAATGAAATAAAATTAGTACCTATCTCAGTTATTTGAATGCAGACTTGGTGATTTTAAATTAAAACACGATCAACAAAACAATACAACCAAAATCATTTTTAATTTAAATTGTTTATGTGGGTGTTTTAATTTAATTTATTACTCGAATAGTTTAGGTTCAGAACAAATCGTGCCTACTCAGGAAATCTTAAACAATTAAATTAAACCATATTAATTTAAACATACATAAAATCAGTCTAAAATTTCGCTTAACACTAAAACTAGCGTAAAATTGAATAAAATACAAAAAACTATAATGCCATCAAATCGCCTTTTTACATAAACACAATTAAAATAGAAGTTACAGAATAGATTGTTTTTTAATAGTGTAAATAAAAAAGGTAGTGTGATGTTGGCAACTTTTCTCAAGGAACATGAATAAAAATAATGTCGCTCAGCAATTTTCTATGGAAGTACTTATACCGGGTGTAAGGGACAGCGTCCCGCAAACTGATAGGGGTTGCTCAGTCAACGATACTGAACACATATCACCAGGTTTTTTTTCAGGAAATGAAAAAAAATTTTGCTTTTCCATACAAATTGTCTGATCAATGTGGTCATTTTGTATGAAAAAGCAAATTTTTATTTTTCCCTTACACCCCGTATAGGTATATTTTTTTTATATTTCGACCTGTGTTTCTTGGGGAAAGTTGTTTGTTATCATTATCATCGAGTACTTAGTATTATGTACTTATTGGAAACTAGTAAAATTACATCCAATATGTTCAAGGTAGAAAAAAACCACATGTTTTACTTATGATAATGATAACAAACAACTTTCACAAAGCACTTAAATTTTAGCTCGAAATAATATTTTGCCTTGTCCATACAAAACTGCAGATGAGGAGAGAATCTTTGTATGGAAACCTCAAATATTTTTTACGACCTAAAATTTTTGGGATATGCGAAAATTGTTTGGTATCATCAGTAGAACATGTAGTATATTTTTTACACCCTGTAAGTATAGTATAATCAACAAAGTCGCAAAAAGGAAGTTTATTATCTGACAATCGAGCAATCTCACCAATTCGAAATAATTATCTACTTAAAATTATAATTATTATCAATAATTAATAAGTAAAATAGTCGCGCAGGTTGTATTTACATCGGACAAGATGCGGGCACTGGAAGGACCTGAGATATAAAATCATGCCAAATATCAGATCAAAGCCGTTATCGCTCTGCCTACCCCATAAGGTTTACAGGCTTAATTATACGTATGTTATTGAGAGATATAGACAGTTTTTATAACTTAAATAAGGGTCACAGATTGGTATCTGACGAAACGTGCTTTCCGAAGCACAGAAAATGTACTGTTAATGGTGCCGAATCCAAAACAAACACACTTAATTTAAATAAAACCATACCTGTCATTTTCTGTCTTGAGAGAACAGAAAAGTTCGGCACTTCAGTTGCTGTCAGTTACAATTTCATCCTAAAAATTTAAAGGAATTTGGTCATACGTCCCACACCACAACTTTTTATCCATCAGGATTATAATTAGTTCATCTGTAGTGTTGTCCCTTTCTGTTCTCTCATGACAGAAAATGTCAGATATGGTTTTATTTTAGTTAAATTGTGTTCCCATCGAATCGTGGCCAATGTCGGAGTAGAGTTTGTACCTAGTTTGTTGATTTGAGTTTGACATAATTTTAAAAATACATTTTACCTCTTACCGATATTTAATATAAATCCATTAGTATAATAAAATATTTACATTAGTAAGTAAGTAGTTATACCGTACGTAATATAAATAAGTGCGATGTTGAGTTTGTTCATTGCTCATTTTAAAATTATAATTATGTATAAGTTAAACGCTTATATAAAAAATGCAAGTCAATTGATCAAAATCCATCTAAAATCTTTAATATACAAAATTCGTGAAAATCTGAAGGAGGAAGATATTTTATTAATATTCATATTTCAAATTTAGAGTATTTTAAAATTAATTCTTGTCGCAAATGAGAACAACTTAATTAAATTTAAAATACCCTACATATTTGTCTAGTTACAAAAAGAAATATAAAGTATTTTTGCTTCGTAAAGTTAAAGAACACAACAAAAATAAACTTACAACTAGATCTATCTTAGAAATAACTAGAAGTTATATACAAATATTATATATAGGTAGGTATACGAATCACAAATGTATAGTACACTAACTAGAAGGTTTAGGGTAGATAGGGTCAAAATAGGCAGTGATAGAACTTATAGTCTTGATTCGATAAAAATACAAATTAATTATACCCGGTGTAAGGGACAGCGTCCCGCAAACTGATAGGGGTTGCTCAGTCAACGAAACTGAATATCACCAGGATTTTTTTTTTCAGGAAAAAAAAAAGATTTTTCATACAAATTGTCTGATTTGACATTTCTGTAAATTGACATGACATGATGTATTGAATTGTCTGATCTTATGGAAAAGCAATTGTTTTTTTCATTTTCTAAAAAAAAAAACCTGGTGATAGTTGTTCACAGAACATGGTAGTTTAAATGAATGTCGTGCCGGTTGAAGAGTCTATGGACAATCGGCTATGCTTCCATCCCTTTCTGTTCTGTGAAAATTACAGGTATGGACTTATTTAAGTCATGTTTTTACCGAATCGAGATCATTGCTATTTGTCAAGTCAATAATTCGCTTGCCCTAAAAATAACATAATTTAAAACTAATGAAAACTTCTAAAAAGTAAAAAGTCTTCTAAAGAGGAGGCAACAGTATTATAAAATACTGAAAAATTATCTAAAACGTTTGGGTTAGAAATTTCCTAGTAAAAAATGAGGCACATTGAAAACCGGTACAAAATCTAAGGGTATACAATATTTAGTACGAATTTTATTTACAATCCAACCAAAAACGTTGGTCGAGACCTTAATAGTAGGTAAAGGGTTGACACCTCTTAAATTCAGAAATATAATACACGACCAATTTTATTTTCTGCCTATATTTAGCCAACATAGCTTAGTTGTATACCGGGTGTAAGGGACAGCTTCCCACAAACTGATAGAGGTTGCTCAGTCAATGAAACTGAACAACTTTAACCAGGAAATTCTTTCATGAAATGAAAAAAAAATGGCTTCTCATCGTTTGGTCGTTTACGCTCTGCCTACCCCATTCGGGATAAAGGCGTGATTGTATGTATATAAATATGTATGTTTGCAAGCATTGTTTCTAAGTCACCCCTTAAAAATTGGTCGTGTAGTAGAATTCCGAGTTTTACAATAATTTCTTTGAGCGAAACATGTGCTTTGAAATATAGTGCATAATACTAAACGAGGTGTCAATATTAGATTAGTAAGTTACCGTTTGTATTCAGTAAATGGGTATAAAAGTGCTTGAGATCATTAAGTTATTTTTAAGTCTTTAAATTTCATAATTTTAGGAATTTTTGAAATTGTATTAATTTTGACCTTTTGCCTGGTCAATGTAAAAATCAATATATCTGGTCAAATTTTAGAAAATAAACCCACCCAAATTTAAAAATGCAGAATATTTGGATCCGAAGGGCACCTAGTTTTGCTTGGATTTTCTTTTCATGAGTAAGTTTATGTAATTTCAAACGTAAAAATTAAATGAAAATATTTCGCTTAAAATAGACAAAATGGACAAAATTAATACTGATTTCACTGGGCTTCGTATAACCCCGAGATGGCACTCATCATATATTCGTTTAGTTCATATTATTTAGTCTTTATTTTAACGTTTCAACCACTACGTGCTGATATTTCGTTGCAAAATTTAAACTCGAAATAGATAGATACCTAAAACTTGTAAAAGATTTAAATCCATTATTATAGTTATTTTATCTAACGACTGCTGCTTTGCCATACTTGTGTGTGTAAATGTACCCTCTCGCACATTAAGTGTGCGTGAGTCCGGCACAGTCACAGTGAACCCGTAGTTGCGCACACGCAGGCGCGTGTCTGTGCGCGCAACCAGATATGGCAGTCTGGCAGTCGTGACATAAAAATATTGTACGTCAAGTCGATCATGTAGTTTTTATCGACAGAATAAATTGGTTTTATAGACTTAGAATAAATTGTCTGCTATCTATTTAGCATATTGTTGTATTGTTTATACAAACACGTTGAGGGATTTTTAGGACTGTTCAAGTGTTCACTGTGGCTAGCATTAGAACCTATTTGGTCTTTATCTGTGTGAGCTAGCAATGAATCATAAATACTTTGTGGCTAGCATTGGAACCAATTTAGTACAGTCTCTTTTGGTTTAAAAAGTAGTCCATGTCTAGCTATGCGCACTGTGGGACAGTTAGCTAAGGGCGACGTGATTTATTTTCTTAGTACTTATTTAATCTTTAGAATTGTCACCTATTCACTATGTAGCTAGCCTTGTATTGAAACCTAGCTAGTATTGAAATCTAGCTAGTTTTGAAACCTAGCTAGCATTGGAACCTATTTCCTCTGTCATTTGCATTGGTATTCATTTAGTCTGTCATTAGCTCAATGCTATATACTCCACCTATACCTTCACTCTATATCTGGCATTGGATCCAATTTAATACAGTCTCTTTTGGTTTAAAAAGAAGTCCATGTCTAGCTATACGCACTGGGCGACAGTTACGTAAGGACGAACCCTTGGTATTTATTTAGTCTGTCGCTAGTATTGTCACCTGATTACTATGTAGCTAGTCTAGTATTGAACCTAGCTAGTATTGAAATCTAGCTATCATTGGAACCTAGCTAGCATTGAAACTTAGCCAGCATTGAAACCTAGCTAGCATTTGAACCTTTTTACTCTGTCATTAGCATTGGTACTCATTTAGTCTGTCGCTATAATGCTATACCACTTACACCTACACTCTATAGCTGGCATTGGATCAAATTTAATACAGTCTCTTTTGGTTTAAACAGTAGTCCATGGCTAGCTATGCGCACTGTGCAAAAGTTAGCTAAGGAAGAACGTAATCGATTTGTATTGTATTGTATTGTATTGTATCGATTCCCTTGGTACTTATTTACTCTATAGCTAGCATAATATCCCTTAGGGCTAGCAGTGGAACTGTTGTTGTGTGATGGCGGAGAGGTCCTTCATGAGTCCCTCGAGGTTCTGCATCTCTCTCTGCAGCCGCTCGGTGGAGCGGGACGGCGTTAGAGGCTCTAATTCTGAAGGACAATGTGCCACTGAACCACCTGCAAATACAAATGCCAAGTTAATACTTCTTCTTATTGTTCATGTCGACAAACGACCCGATAAACCATGGTGTCAGTTTTTAATCAGCCTATTAGTAAGAGTTGCCTTGGGACTTTACACTGCAGTAGGACACCACAACAGGCTCGTAAGTAAAATAAATAAATAAAATATTAGTAAAAGCTAATAAGTCTCTGACATGGCTTGTGTAATGACCACAATCAATGACAACGTCCAGGACCGACTTAATGTGCTCTGCGAATAGCAGAACCTTTTTTTTTACAGACAATCAGGTCATTTAGTCTGAAATGTCCTATCAAATCAGTAGCCAATGGCTCAGGCCGTGCTGACAATCAGTCTATCAATAAAGGAAAACTTGTTAGACATTACATCAAGTCATTGATGCTCTTCATCAATTACTTCCATGCAGGACTGGGAGTGATAGAAAAACATAGAATGTGCCAGCTGCATCTCCTCCCGGGCATGCTGAAAAAACCAGCTAAGGGATTCGAGGGTTTCAGTGTATTGCAACTTAGGCGATGGGCTGACAACCCGTCACTATAGCAATATACATTATCATCTGTAATAACCCTCAAAACTTGTCAGACGTGGCGGAACGACTTTTGTTTACGTCGTTTTTGCTCTGCCTACCCCTCTAGGGATAAAGGCGTGATTTGTGTATGTATGTATGTATGTATTGATGCTCTGCCTACCCCGATAGGGAATAAAGGCGTGATTATATGTATGTCTGTCATATATTCATATCATACCCAGTTGTAACCGGTTGGGTATGTGTCCGGGCGATGAGCTCGCACTCTTCTTATAAGGAGACGACTCTCGCACACTCCCTGTAAGAAAAAGGAAAGAGTTAGTGAAGGTTGTGTATGTTCCGCATCCGGTGTATAACCTTGGCAAGTTTTTAAAAAGACCTACCATAGAGCAGGGCTTATGGACTCCCTATAAACTGGCTAAAAAAACGTTTCTTTGCACGGAAAAGTCTATTGACTATATATATCGTTTCTAATTTTGTCAAATCAATCTTTTTACATATCCGAAAGCTGTATTTTGCTTATCTGTAGTTAATTTTTCAATAAAGCTGCACTAAGAAAGCCTTCTAAACTATAAAACTTATTTGTCAAACATTGCGTGAAACGAAAACGCCAAAACAGCGTTGTACGACCTGTCAAAATTTTTGCCGCACCTAACGCCATCTAGTTCGAAACTGAAAATTTTCTCCGGAACGAGCAAATTTAGTCGATGTCGCCGACGTTTGTCGCCGATTGTCGAACACTTGAGTAAATGAATGCGAGGGCGTGGAGTAATCAGACGCATCCCTGAAGCTGTGCAGATGTCGCTGCGACTGACGCGCCGCCTGACGCAACATTATACTCACGGTTAGAGTGTGAAGGCGTAGAGTGATCAGACGCGTCGCTGAAGCTGTGTAGCGGCGCGTGTCGTCGTTGCAGCGAGCCGCCGACAGATGTCGCTGCGACTGACGCGCCGCCTGACGCACCGGCACCCGCCTCGCTGCTCAGAGAGTCGCGGCTAGAAATATACATACGATTTTGCAATATTACGTCTAAAATATCGATTTTATTGTTTGATTGGTCATTTAGATTGGATTGGTCAGTCTAGTTCGATTGGTCATTTCGATTTGATTGATGATCAGTCTAATTTGAATGGTCATATCGATTGTATAGGTTAGTTTGAATAGTCCATTTCAATTTGATTGGTCAGTCTGGTTTGATTGGTCAGTCTAGTTTGATAGGTCAGCCTGGAGTGTTGGTCAGTCTTGTTCGATTGGTCGTTTCGATGTGATTCATCAATCTAGTTTGATTGGTTAGTCTGGTTCGATTGGTCATTTCGAATTGATTGATGATCAGTCTAGTTTGGATGGTAATTTCAATTGAATTGGTCAGTTTTGTTTGATTGGTCGGTCTAGTTTAATTGGTTTGCCTGGATTGTTGGTCAGTCTGATTCGATTGAACATTTTGATTTGATTCATCATGATCAGTCGAGTTTGATTGGCCCGTCTGATTTAATTGATCATTTAGATTGGTGACTGGTCAGTCTGGTTTGATTGGTCATTTGGTCACTTTTGTTCAAAATCAGTTGGTTCTACAATACTCACTGCGTATAATGTCCGAGCGGCTCATAGGCCACATAGTGTCCGCGCTCCCTGGCCGCACACGCATATATATCTGAGCCAGTAGAAGTGGGCGCGCTGGAGGGCGGAGCCCCACACGCCGCGCCGAGGGGGCAGGTGCCTGACCCGCCTAAAAAAAGCAAAAAGCACTACTTTTTAAACGAGAAACACACTGTTTTAATATCCCTTATTACGCAGCTGTTGCGAACGCATTGCGGTTTGGTTCCAGAAGAATTCACTGAAACTATTTTTACGAGACGGCGAAGCGTCTTGAGACACCAACAAAAAAATATGATTACTTTCCCGCTTGCGCCGTTCAAATTTTCACGGCAAGTGATGAGTGGTGGGGAAATTTGTTCAATTTCATGGGTACGTTGACTTGACACTCTAAAGTCTGGTCAGCTATTTCGTTTCACTCCCTGTTTACACACAACGTTTCATGACGCGAAGTTTATGTTCGTCTCCTTGCATTAAATTGATACTAACATGGTGCGGGCGGCGGATGATGCGGATGTAACGACGCTAGAGACGACACCGGCGACGACAGTGGCGCCACACCCGCTAACAGCGGTGTACTCTGAAATTTAATATAATAATTTCATTAATTTAAGTACATACGTCATAATCAATTAATCACTACATATTTATAGATTTTTATACCTAAGTTTACACCAAAAACGTATTAGAAGACATAATTTAAATAGTTTCCGATTGTCGTGCATATTTGTAAAACTAGGTCACCATGCACAATGATTTTTAAAAATTTATCTTGTATTTTTTATATATTTTAGTGTTTATTTTATTGAATAACTTAATTTTGTATAATACCTACTTGTTAATATTTACTTCATATACTAATTACTTCAAGACCTTGTACTCTAACCCATCGCGATCTACAACACCCATTGATTATTTCTGTTCTGACACAATCCCCGCCATAACAGAACATGAAGTCGATATTGCTTTAAAAAGCATGAAATACGACAAGAGCCCCGGCGGGGACGGTGTCAGCACAGAAATACTCAAAATATTTAAGAACACACTTATTCCACGGGTCACGCAATTCTTTAATACCATATTGCATACAGGTCAGATACCTCAGCAGTTCACCCACTCTAACATTATTCTTCTCCATAAGAAGGGCGATAAATCCGACATCAACAACTATAGGCCCATAAGTCTAATCTCACACCTTTACAAACTGTTCATCAAGGTGATTCATAACCGTATAAGAGGTCAGCTAGATAAGCTCCAACCAGTCGAACAAGCCGGATTTCGCCCTTCTTTCTCTACGACTGACCATCTGTTTACACTCAACCAGATCATTGAGAAGTACAATGAGTTCAATAAACCACTGTATCTGGCCTTTGTGGACTATTCCAAAGCGTTTGACAGTCTCAAGCACGAAGCAATTTTCACATCTTTACGCTTACAAAACATAGATGAGACATATGTCAAGCTTTTGGAATTGGTCTACAGGGACAGTACAGCTTCTGTTAAGCTGCTTTCTCCAGGTCCTACTTTTGATATAGAAAAAGGCGTCAAACAGGGTGATCCACTCTCCCCTAATCTATTCACCTGCACCTTGGAGGAAGTATTTAAAAAACTAGCGGTTCCATGGGAAACGAAGGGCATCGTCGTCGGCAACAAAAACCTAACAAACTTGCGGTTCGCCGACGACATTGTTCTTTTCGCGCCCACATCATCAGAACTTCAACAAATGCTCCAAGATCTGAGCACGGCAAGCCTTGAAGTAGGACTAAAAATGAACATGACAAAGACACAGACCATGACCAACAGCACAAAGAGTAGGGTCGAGGTTGATGGGCAGGTCATGCAATATGTCGATGAGTACATCTACTTGGGCCAGCTAGTCTCCTTCGAAAACAGGCAAGAAAGAGAAATCGATCGCCGCATCGATAATGCCTGGAAGAGCTACTGGTCCATGAAACAGTTTATGAAAGGAGATCTTCCTCTCTCACTCAAACGAAAACTCATCGACATGTGTATCCTGCCCGTCCTAACCTACGGTGCACAAACTTGGTCGCTTACTGAGTGTCAGAAGTCTAGACTCAAGGTTTGCCAAAGAGCAATGGAGCGTAGCATATTAGGTATTAAACGGATTGACCGAGTAAAAAATACTACGCTGCGCTCCAAAACTAAAATAGCAGATGTAGGCCTGAAGACGGCAAGGTTGAAGTGGGACTGGGCTGGACATGTTAGTCGTATGCATCCAGGACGGTGGGCCAAAGTTGTCACCCCTTGGGTCCCTCCTGACGGTCAACGTCGAAGGGGTAGACCCCGTAAAAGATGGCGGGACGATCTGGATGCCTATTGTAAGGATTGGTGGGAGATTGCCCAGGATCGTGAGAGGTGGAAAAGCGATGGGGAGGCCTTTGCCCAGCAGTGGGACAGTATAGGCTAATAATAATAATAATAATATTAATTGGTACCTTTTTATCAGGCGTTTCTACGTTTTATAATTTTTTGCATTAAATTTTATGAGTTTCTTTAAATTTTTGTGAGATTTTAAACGATTATTTTATAATGAGTGAGAGAGGTATAATAATAGTGCAAAAAATAAATTTCTATCCTACAGTGTGTAAACTTGGTTTCTCACCGAAAGTCAAAAGTCCAGACTGAACGTACGCTGAAGAGATGCAACATATAAGTTTCAAAGGTGGGTTCATACCCTAAATATTTTTTTCTTTATTAATAACTCAGTTATGTATTAAAGCTCACCTGGTCAGGATGCATAGGTCGATGTTGCCTCCTGTCGCACGTGTTAGCGCAGCCCACGCTGCCCATGGTGCCCATGTTGCCCCCCATGCCGCCCATACTGCCCATACCGCCCATGCTGCCCATGTTGCCCATACTGCCCACGCCGACGCCCACGCCCGTCATTGCTGGAACGTTACAATTTTTTTGGTGCCGTGACCAGGATTTTGCAATTATTTTTTTTTAAGTCCGTCAGACTGGCCTTATAAATTATGAAGTGCGTGTGAAGATTTCATGAAATACTTGTAACCACTTTTTTATTAGCTACCTACAACAATGTCTAAAATTGTAAAAACGTGATTTAATATTTCAAATATGTGCGAAGGAAAAATAGATACTAAATAGATCTTAGACTAAAATATCAAAAAGGTAAACTAGTAAACCTGCTATAAAGACCAAAAAGACACCGAAACGACAAAAATAGAAAATCATAAAAAAAACATGAAAATAAAAAGAAAAAAAAATCTCACGTTTATAATCACATCTATAGCACCCGGAGGATGCGGGGGACGCTCGCAGTACGCACGTCTCGTCACTGCTACCACACGACGCAGCGCGGGATTCTAGATAATAATCATAGTATCAAGGAAATAACAAAAAACAAAAAAAAAAATATAACTAAATAAAAAGTATCTACCGAGTATTGTATAAATAAGGTATTACCTACAAATGAATAAATGTACTTTTTCTCTCATTTGCTAGGGAATAGCTTCATTATTTAAAAAAAAAAGAAGCAGTACATTCACTCTTTTCGATCCTCAAGTTCGTAGCGGCCAGCAATTTCTCCAAACGACATTAATGATCATTAACGACCTCTGCATGAGGTCTTTAAAGTACACATTAGTATGGATGAGGTGTTTTTAAGTTCACAATATTAATTTTTTAAAGGCCGAATGCACAAAAAAAAAAAAGAATGAACGAATGAATGGAATGTGCGCCTGTTAAAGGCGCCATTCTTATTTTGAATTTTCCAATATTATGGAGGAATTGCAAACTTAATGTTCATTTTTAAGTATATTGCTATTGTTTCCTCGCAAAATGAGAGAAAAGTGCTGTACTTATCTCAGCCAAAATAGCAATATATGGTCTCGTTTACATTGGATTTACTCGACCATACATTGCTTTATTTTTGGCTTCTAAAGTAATGTACTATTTCCGCCCCGCGGTTTCACCTGTGGCAATAAGTTTTCTCGTGGTAATGAGGCATTTTCCTGCGGCAAAAAGTAGCCTATGTCCATTTCCAGATAATAACCATCTATAGTCCTGCTAAATTTGATCGAAAAGAGTAACAAACAAACTCACTTTAAAATTTATAATCTAATTCTAATTTGTATAGGACCAGCATAATCTACGTCACCAAATTTTAAAAGCTCGCATAAGAGTTATCCGTACGGAAGGAAACTGACCCATAAGCTTAGTTTAAGGGGCTACCCTGAGCCAGGTGGCGCCCTCATCAGTCAAAAAATCATTATTCACTGAAAAAGCAATAAAGCGAAAATCCGGTAAACCAGATTGAAATAAAAGCAAAGAAGATAATTTAAAACATCATAAAGTTGCAATTCCTGGTAGTAACAGAAGGGAAATTTGCGAAAAACCACAGCGAAAAACAGCCACTTTTAGCACTTTTGGTATCTGTAACTGCTGTAAACACTGAATCATGAATTTATAGTGCTTAAAACAAACTTCAGTACCTATTCTTTAATCTGGTTTACCGGATTTTCGATTCATTGCGTTTTCAGTGAGTAATGATTTTCTTAACTGATGAGGGCGCTGGCGTGCACCAGGGATCCCCTTAATGCCATCAGACTCCTTGAAGGATAAGGTCATATTCACCTGTGAAAGACTTTAAGCGATATGACGCGGGGTGATTACTTTGCAAAAAAAAAACTGTGTACTAACCAACATAAGTAGGCACATAATGCCTCCTATCTAAACTAGCGGGAGGCGGTGCGTGTCTCGCCGGCTCGTACTCAGCCGCCGGGGTGCGGCCCAGGGTCAGCGTCGATGATACCAGAGCGTTGGGGCCGTCCACACTGCCTGCTGATACTGCGCATGGACAGTCAAAATCGTGAAAATACAGGGTGTAAAAAAAAGTACTACGTTCCTTTAAACCACATGTTCTACTGATGATACCAAACAACTTCCCCAAAGCACAACATTTTTAGCTCGAAATAAAATTTTGCCTTGTCCATACAAAACTGCAGATCCCGGAGAGCATCTTTGTATGGAAAAGGCAAATTGTGTTTTCAAGCAAAAAATTTTCTTGTTTGGGAAAGTTGTTTGGTATCATCAGTAGAACATGTGGTTTAAAGGAACGTAGTACTTTTTTTTCCACCCTGTATATTATTCTAAATCATTTAATTCAGTAGTACATTTAGAATGGTTTTAGAATCTTCAAACACTGCAGTATTTATTTTTTCCTTCATTGTTTTGGGATGGTTCTTTTTGAGTGTAGATTAGAAAATGTTAATCGACTTTGAGGAAAAAAATCATCGGGTTCATGAAAACTTTGTATTCTATTTCACTGAGTACAATACAATACAATACAAAAATTCTTTATTGCACCAAAAAAAAAAACAGAAAATAACAGTAGTACAACACAGGCGGCCTTTGAGTATTTAACGCCGAAAGACAAAAAAAGTCTAAGGGAGGATTTAAGGGATAAAAAATATCAGATAACAAAAAGACAAGGGTATATTGTATCGTACTCTTACTGGCGCTGCTGTGGAGGCTCTTGTCCATGTGTTTGAGCTCCATCTGGTCGTGATGGATCCATAAATCTGGAGGTTTGATGGCCGCTGAGGCAGAGGATTTCTGGTATGTGCTGTAAACAATAAATTACCGCATTATTACTATTATTTATTATTTTTTATTAATAGGCGAGCAGCAACAGGCTGATGTGCCTATATCTAAGCTGGTGTGTATCAGTTCGTGTTTATTTTAATTCACTGCACTTATTGTCATTTTTAACCACTTGTCAAGTCTGTTTTTAAAACTGTTCACTGATGGAGCGTTTATCACTTCCTGTGGCAACTTATTCCACAATGCAAGCACTCTATTGTTGAGAATATGATACCCAACATTGGTATTAGATCTCCAACGAGCCAGCTGTTTATTAGGACAGTAAATATAACTGCAGTATATTACATTGATCGAAACGTATGGTAGAATTAAATATGAGTGCCGGGGATCCCATTATCTAGTGAGTACTTAAATAAGAACCCAATTAGTCAATATCAGGGCTCGGAAATTCGGGTGCATAAAATAAATAAAGTCACTCTTGTAGCATACTCAATGAGAGTTGCTACAACCACATTTTCAAAATTTTCAGGGCCCCAGTTTATTTTTCTTTATAAAATTGTTTTAGTAATGTC